>JAECUM010013795.1:0-90338 GCA_016617855.1 Megalonaias nervosa
GTAGGACTGTATTGTGGAGTCAATGTATGTGATGAGATTCGCGGTTGAGTACATGGTGTTGATACTCTATTCATGCTATACATTCGACATGTATATATCAACAGTATACATGTATATGTACCAATGCTTGATTCTCTGAATAAAGTAAAATATTATGTATGCCTTCTCTGTTTTCACTACAGGCGTATTCTCATTTAATATACATCAATTTAAGATGGTAACTGTGCCAATGAAGCACGTATTTTTGGCGCCCGCATTTATTATCTACCTCCCCACCCCGCAAATTTTTTTGGGTACATGCATCATTTTCTTCAGCTAACTAACCTGGTTGCTTATAACACTGTTTGGTCTATAACACAGTTGGGTTCTATGGCTCCCAACTACCGTGTTACAGTGGGGTCACACTGTATATATATTTATACAGTAGTCCCCCTCTTATATGGCCACCCCTTCTGCACCGGGAGAGTGGCCTTATAAGACGGGTGGACTTTCCAGAGGGGGACTAAATTTTTTGTGAGAAGTATATGTAATGTACATAGTAAGAAAGCTACATTCTTCAAAGCATTTAATATCTTCATTTAAAAGTAACATTAATTATTAAAAGGTTCTTCTTGTTATAATAATACACTTATTTCAACTGAATATGCATTAATAGTTCTTATTCTTGGCGTAAGCATGATATGTGAGCTGGTGGTGTTGTCATGCACATTGCAAAACCATTCAAAAACGTCATTTAAATCTTGGTACATACATAATTCTCTTTCTATTTACTCCATTTTCCCACTGCTGCTGAACAACCTCCTTATCGGTTACCATGTTGTTTATTCCAGTCTTTTCAACATAAAATTGTTTTATTCGAGTCTTTTCTACCTATAATTGTTCGGCAAGTCCCCCCTCCCCACCTCACCCAATGTCGTCCAGTAGAACAACCGACTTTTTTTCTAAAATAATCGTCTCCGTTTACATGATGACATGTTAATGTTTGGTAATGATTTATTTGTATGTTGCTAACTGTATGCGATTTAATATGCAGACGAAACTTTTGTAGAGCGGACGAAATGCCTTCTTCATAAAGGAAGCGATAAATGAGTTGTCACGTGATTTTTCAGTCTTTGTCTGGTATCCTGTTTTGTTCAAGTTTAATTTCTCTTTGTGTGTCTGCACAAAATCTATTTTTAGCCTTTGCTGACCCTGCTATGATCTTGACAATTACGTCCGGTTGTAATCATCAATGTTGCCAACTACAAGACTGATAAAACAATTTTTCTGCATTTAAACAAAATGCCATGTGTTTTTAAAGGTAGCGATCTTGTCACGTGATTCATTAGTTGCAGTCTGGTACCCTACTGTGTTTACATTTCTTTACACTAAGTGAAAGAAGCCAAAACGGCTTCGATATGTACGCAGATTTGACCTCGCGGTCATTAGGATTTGTAAACTTGACAATTATTGTCAGTAATAATAGCCACTAATTAGTGAAAGTGAACAAGCTTAACATCCTACTAAGGGAAGCCATAAAGGCTATCAAACCATTTTCCCACTGACTTGTGTACTGTACATCAATACCGCCACTTCTCAGCTGTTACTACTGTTCAATAATTGTAATCTTAACAATTATCAGAGTGACTAAACCGGACATCTCATGATAACACAGCAGTAAGGCTAATTGGATTACGTGTACTTACCTTTTTGTATGGATTAAAATTTGAGTTTTTCTCGGCTTTATGGAATAAATGTGGCTTCTCGTGAGGCATAAATGATATATTAACCTTAGTGGTACACGTACTTTAGTCAACACTTCTTTCAGTAACGAAAACCTGACATCGGGAAACAGAAATCGGATTACTTAGCACACGTTATGAATAAAATACTGGTTCTGGATACATATTACAAAATAAAATGCGTCTGCTTGTGAGGAGTAAATTTGATATTTTTCCACTAATATGCTGGCTGCTGGTCGCGTTAGCAGGGTGGCCTTTTGTGAGGGGTACTTTTGAACACAAACTTTTCGGTGCCAACGGATTCTGGCCGTAAGGAGTGGGTGGCCGCTGGTCAGGGGGGCCGTTCAAGAGGGGGACTAATATATATGCACATGAATGGCTTTGAATTAACTTAATATGTGATGCATTAAAGTGATTAAAAATGCATAAATAAAATAGCAGATGTGTTCCAATATGTGCAAAATAATTTAATTTAAATGATTTTGAAGAATGTTGTCAGCATTTATATTCTGCTATAAGCAGTCCACATATTCTATCAAATTAAAACTATACTATCAGGACAAGTTCTTGATATTCTGTGCATGTCTGAAATATTAGTACTTGATTAATCTGAGAATATTCACCTAAACTGAACCATATAATCAAACACGCTAATTAATCTTGATCACTATGCCATCTGAGGCATTTTCAATGGAATGATTAATGTCTTATGATTAATATTCCTCAGCATCACAAATACTCCATCAATGTTTTTGTTTTGTTTGGTTTCGTTTCATTTTGTTTGGGGAGGATGTTTGTTTGTTTCATTTTAAAAATGCAATTAGTTAAAAACTGGAAGTAAAACAAACAATTTATGAAATTCGTATTCAGAACTCTGTAACATGCCATTTACATCTGATGCCGAAGACGCCGGTGTCATAGTAAAAGCCTGCTTCTACTTTGTGCAAGTAGACTAAAAACTAGCAAATGAATGTGGGGGTACAAAACAAAAAAGTCACAGGAAACTGGGCAGTTGCTTTTTCTAGGCACACCACAATAATAAAATAAAACCATGGTTAGTGGGCTGAACTCTAGTCCTACATGTGAGACCTCGATGCTGATATTTATGTTTGGGGCATCTGGGTCTTACTGCCTAACTAACAGCGTTGTGCAGCATGTTCTGATGTTGACTAACATTGTAACAAAGTTAAATTTTCAGGAATATCTCACACAACTGGCAGCCAATAATGACGCTTTTCTACAAAGTAAAGTCATAATGTTTTAGTCAGACTTTATTTATTCTGATGTCTTTTCTCTAATAAATTCAAATTTCACAAAGAAATGGACCTGTTTTCAAGTTTCATTGGCCTACATTTCAGTTGGCTGGAATGCGATGGAAGCCGGAAATGCCGAAATCGGGTTAAGTTGAATTATACTTCTTTAACAAAACGAATAAAAATATATTAATATTGAAGAAAGTGTTTAGACAGCATTGTTCGTTCAAAATTCTCATAATCCTTTTAACCGATTTCGCTATTCCTGGCTTCCATTGCTTTCCAGCAAACTGAAATGTAGGAAAATGGAACTTCAAAATATGTCCATTTGCTTGTGTGGGAATTTAATTTAGTAAGAAAAAGTGCTCATATGGGCTGCCAAGTGTGTGAGATATTCCTGAATATTTTACTTGTCGTTCCATTGTTAAACGACATCAGAACACACTATACAGCAACATTATTTGGGTAGTATGACCCAGATGCCCAAAAAATAAATATCAGCATCGAGGTCATGCATGTAGGACTAGGCTGAACTCCCTCAACAGCCGCCAAAACAGAGCAGTCACTCGAGAGGGTATATTAGGCGACTCGTGGAGGGGCGGAGCTCAATCAATGATTAATTCATGAACTTGGACACTTGATTTTGAAAGAAAACTAATTACTGTAACGAAACCATTGCGTTGTGAGTTTCAGAGTTAACGCAGGACATCATGAGCTGACAATTTCTTAGTCCTACAATGTAAGACACATCACCCGATATTTTTGTTCTGGAGGATGATGGGTCTTACTGCCTAACTAACAGCGCTGTGTAGCATGTTTTGATGTTGATTAACAGTGTAACGAAAGTCAAATTTTCAGAAATATCACACACAACTGGCAACCAATAACGACGCTTTTCTACAAAGTAAAGTTATAATTTTTTGTCAGGCTTTACTTACCCTGATGTCTTTTCTCTAATAAATTCAAATTCTCACCAAAAAAATGGACCTGTTTTCAAGTTTCATTGGCCTACATTTCAGTTGGCTGGAAGCGATGAAAGCCAGAAATGCCGAAATCGGGTTAAGTTGAAATATTATTCTTTAACGAAACGAATAAAAATATATTATGCCTATCGGAAATGTAAGTAACATTTCATTTCATTCAAGAAAGATATCCCCCACATGAACCTACTTTGGCATGCCTCGACTACTGTCGCATTGCAACAAATTCAAATGTATGTCAACAGAACATGAAAATTACGTCCATTTGCTAGTGTCATATTTTGATTCCACCAGGATAAAGACAGCACTGTAAGTATATTAGTTACACATAAATTAGTGGAAGATTGTCGATATAGGCTGCCAACAGTCCTATAATGTAAGACACAGCACATGTTTTTGTTTAAGTGTTATGTCTTACTACCCAAATAATGGCCTTGGATTGTCTGTTCCGATGTTGGTTGACAACGGAACGAGTAGTCAAAGTTTCAGGAATATCTCACACACTTGGCAGCCTATATCAACACTCTTCCACTAATTTATGTGTAATTAATATACTTACTGTGCTGTCTTTATCCTGGTGGAATCAAAATATGACACTAGCAAATGGACGCATTTTCATGTTCCATTGACATACATTTGAATTTGTTGCAATGCGACGGTAGTCGAGGTATGCCAATGTTCAAGTAGGTTCATGTGGGGGATATGTTTCTTGAATGAAACAAAATGTTGCTTACAGTTCCAACAGGCATAATATATTTTTATTCGTTTCGTTAAAGAATAATATTTCAACCTAACCCGATTTCAGCATTCCTGACTTTCATTGCTTTCCAGCCAACTGAAATGTAGGCCAACGAGACTTGAAAACAGGTCCATTTCTTTTGTGAGAATTTGAATTTATTAGAGAAAAGACATCAGGGTAAGTAAAGCCTGACAAAAAATTATAACTTTACTTTGTAGAAAAGCGTCGTTATTGGTTGCCAGTTGTGTGTGATATTTCTGAAAATTTGACTTTCGTTACACTGTTAGTCAACATCAAAACATGCTACACAGCGCCGTTAGTTAGGCAGTAAGACCCATCACCCAACCAGAAGAAAAATATCGGGGTGATGTGCCTTACGTTGTAAGACTAGGCTGCCAAGTGTGCGAGATATTCCTGAAACTTTGACTACTCGTTCCGATGTCAACCGACATCGGAACACACTATACAAGGCCGTTATTTGGGTAGTAAGACATAGCACTAAAAGAAAAACAACATGTGCTATGTCTTACATTGTAGGACTAACAATTTCTCTACAACAACTGTGAGTTAACGAAAATTGGGTGAACCTAATTGTTGAAATCTAACGCATTAATAATGCCATATTCTTCCTTTAAAAGTGAAAAATGCTTAAATCATTTAACTACAAAGTACTAACTGGGTTGCCTGTGCTTGCTACAGATTCACGACTGCCAGATTGGTGGCTTATTTTCGACTTTTTCCGAACTTGAAACATTTCGCAGCTGTCATCTGCTGTGGCCTGGTGTACGGTTGATATCAAGAATATGTCGTTCGCAATACTAATGCTGAAACGGAAAAGGGCGGCTTTTGCGTCTGGTTATTGTACGGAACAAAAAGGTTCAGAAACAAAATACTGGATGAGAAACGCCTGTTTTATGAATGATAAAACAATCTTTATTACTCATTACTTAGAGGACGCTTTTTAGATTGTTTTGTTTTGTTTGTTTGTTTGTTTGTCTCGGGGAGATTGAGGGGCAGATACGTCCAAGGATATTCGCTAGGCTGCCGTGTACTTTCAATACAAACTTCATTAAGTTACTGTGTTTAGCGACTGTGGTGCAGAGACTCGCATGACCGTCGTGCACCAAATCTGGAAAGAAAGATTATTCGCACGACTACCGTGTACATAATTCATGAAAAGCTATTCGTATGGTTGCTTGTACCTGATTGCAATATATTTAGCAATGACTGGAGTTACTAGCCTAATCCACAAGGCAATCGCATATTTTGTATTGTGGACATCGAGTTTACCCATTTTAAACTAAAATCATCAGTAAAGCATGGCTCTTGATAATGTTGCCAGAATTTGATTTCTAAGATTTCATTTGTAGTTTTCGAAAGTGACCAGATTACTTAATAATTATGTTGGGGTTTTAAGTATCTTGTAAACTTTAGTTTCCATATATGGATTGTAAGCATATTGTATGCTTTAGTTTCCATATAATCAACTAATGTAAAGAGTAGGAAGGTTTGTTTTTCTTAGCAGAGAATCATGAGCTAGCAAAATCATGCAACACCAGTTTTAATGCCTTATACTGTATTTTATTCATTTTTTCCAAGTTATGTTTGCTACAGAAAGTCAAAATAAAGGGACAATAATTGAAGTTTAACATAATAAAGTATTTGTAGATAGTAGCATAGTATTATTGGCTGACAAACAGTGATTGAGTTGTTGAACTGTCTTGCTGCTTTTTGGCAGATGTTAGATATGTGGTTGCTACAATTTAGTTGAGAATCAAAATCTACTCCAAAGAGTTTCACAAAGTCATCACATGTTATTTCGTGGTTTTCTGTAGTGATATTGGTTACTTTTCCCTCGTTTTTGTCAATAATAATTATTTAGAATTTCTGATGGTATGTGCTTGCGAACCAGTCAGTTAGTATCTTGCTCTCATTTTGTATAACAGGTATTAAATTATTTGGCTCTTTACACTGCTACACTCCAGAATAATGCAGTATGAAAGGTATCGGTTATTGGAGGGATGGAAGAAGAATCCAAACTTGTACAAAATGACATTACGTGTTTGGGCAACCTCATTCTCTTTTCCATTGACCTATACTTGTAACGAGATCATATGTGTTCACAGGATGATTTAATGCAAGATCATTCAGAATCATGGGTGTCCGAAAGAATTTTTTCGGCCGAGGAGATTGGGGGGGGGGGGGGCTGTGTGTGCAAAACCATTTTTCCCAGGCGGGAGGGGGAATAAAAAGTAAAATCAAATATTTTTATATACTGTACAATTGATTTTATTAATGGAGGTCCCCTGCGGACACCCATGTTCAAAGTATTTCCGACTCGTTCTTAGTGTATTCACTGGTCGCCAGGCGTATCGTCTTTTCTGCAATGGGTACACGGCAACCGTAAAATTGTAAAATTCATTACATGGCCGCCGTACAAATGGACACCACCACACTTTCTTCTAATTTTATTTTACATACGGTTGTATGGGGAATACATACATACATACATACATACATACATACATACATACATACATTTAAAAAGTTATCCACTAGGGATGACCCACAAAAATTTACACAACATTTTTCTAATGTAATTACGAGGAATCATGATTTTGGGACAATGTATATTTTCCAAATTAAAATTATATTTTTAACTGATGTTTGTAACAATTTTGTGTCACACATTTAAAAGCTTTATTTCAAAATTAAAAAATATCACTAAAAAAACAACTAATTATAGTAAATATCATTATACTATGTTCTCTTGTTTGTTGTATTTTAAAAGGTATGACTTAACAACCGGTTTTAAAAATATTTTTTGAATGTTTTTAGTCGAATTCCTTAATATAATCCGATCATTTATGGCAGCACAGAAGAAAGTCGTAGAGACCTACGCTACTAACACGTGTTGTAATAATTACATTTACTGCTCCTTGTGGCAAAATGGTACCCTCATTTGAACTCAATTTCATTATATTAAGCGCATTTTATATTTGTGTTATTTTTTTTAGCCTCAATGCAAAAGTTCAGTTCCTATTATAAATAAATAGAGTTCAAGAGGATCTACCTACCAACTACCTCTCTCAAAATCAAAAGTGTGGATATATGTAATATTGATATAGCTTATAATTTATTGGAAAATACCCTAGACCAGTGAAAAAAGACTTCAGAGTAGTTTCCAAAAAGGTCTCATTCAGCTGAGTCGAAAGCTTTTTCAAAATTTATCAATACGAAAAGACCATATTCGTTTTATTACTCAAGATAGTGGATCAGGTCATATAAAATTCTTGTTTTTTCACCAAAAGAATCACCCTTTTATAAAACCCTTTTGTCTGTCACTAATGATAAAAGGGAGGGCTTTCTTGACCCTATTAGCAATAGATGCCGAAGTAATCTTGCAATCTTCATTAAATAGTGAGATTGGTCTCCAATTAAAAAAAATAAATTTCCTGTCTTTATCTTCTTTTGGAATGCATGCAATGATTTTCTGGGACTGAAATTCTGAAAAATGTTGCTTATCATATCCAGTGTTAAAGACCTATAAAGAAAACGGCTAGATCGTTCCAAAGAATTGAAAAATTCAGCTGTAAATGAGAATCAGAGCTTGTTTCCTTGGTTATATTTCTTAGTGCTAAACTGCATTTCTAAAATGATAACTTACATTCACACGAACTTCTTTCAAGATTTGAAAGTTTGCTTTATCATGTTAAAAAATGGTCGTGAGTTTGCAAATTATTATTGTTTTTGCTTTGTATAATTTTTCATAATAATATTTATGTTGACTTTGTGTATCTTTTGAACCTATTACCTTTGTTTCATCTTCTGTAATTAATTCGCGTATTGTTTTGCTTGCGACTTTCTTTATCAACATTAATGAAGTATCTTGAGCTTTTTCACCAGACTCATGCCACCTTGCTTTTGATCTTAACATTACACGTTCCTCTTTTTTTCCTCATTTCTTCTAAACCTGCTTGTTTTTAGTTTTTCCATATAAGTGGGGTTATTATTTTGAGCGACTGAATTATGTAAGGTATGTATTTCGGCTTTAGATTTACTGACATTTTGTTTCTCTTCTTTTGCCTCTGCTTGTGAATACCTAATTGATTCCGATTTTACGATTATTTAAATGTTTATAAAAAAAATTGATCATTACAATTCACTTTTACCCTGAGGTGGGTTTTCTTGTTATCTTCATGAGAGTATTCTTTTTACTGTTCTGGCAATACATTTTGTACTAAAGGAATATATTCATTTTGCTTTAATACCTTTGAATTGAATTTCCGATACTCAGAACTTCCAGGAAATCTCGATATAGTCAATTTTAGTGTTATTGCTGAATGATCATTTTTATAACAAGGAATAATAGATAAGTCCATACAATTTGAAAACATGTATCAGAGATTACAAAATAGTTCAGTCTGCTCTTTTTCACATTGTTTGCCTGTCGCCAAGTAAATACGCTACTGTCAGGACTGTTCTACATGGATCCATTAAATTGAATCTTGATATCCTGGACTGCTTCTCGGGCCATGAAATATTTCTCTTTCGACTGTTTTTTCTTAAGCCATCTTTATCGTTATTGTGACCGTATAGATTTTGTAACGTAAGTCTCGGTCCATTAACCGATAAATCTAAGAGGATGTATCTGCTCTGCCAATCATATCTGTCTGTGTGAATAAGGAATTCAAAATTTTTCTAAACAGGATAGCAACACTGGCATTCTTGCTAGATTTATGGCTAACACTACACATATAAGCCTATGGAGCCCCCCCCCCCCCCCATTAATACGTTCCAATTTCAGCCGTAATATGTGTCTCCTGTAAACATAAAATGAATGCATTCCTCATTTTGGCGCAGCAAAAAAAATATCTCTTCATGAGACTTGAAACCATATAAAGTTGATCCCCAAGGATGTTATCTACTATGCTTTGGTAATAGTGAAGTTGTTTGGTAGTTGTCTTTGGACTTCTTCGTGTCTTCTTCGTGAAAGATTGCGTCTTCGATGAGCGCGAGAACCCGTTTAGCAGCAAAGAGTGTGAACCTACAAAGTTTAGAAGGGTCCGTTCGCGAAAATAAAGCTTCCTACGAAAAATGAAAATACAAGGTCAATAACGTCAAGCCGAAGTCTCTAACCGACCGAGACTTCTCTAATTGGGTTAGCTCATTCGTTGTTACTTTTTTGACTTTTGTGTTTTCGTTTTGTATGCGGGTTCGTTTACCGCTCGGATACTTACTCGATGTCGTCACACTCTCTGCTGCTGTAAGTGTGGTGTAATTAAATCATTATTATATTAATAATGGAATCTCGCACAGCTAGATTAGCTTGAGAGCAACTAGAGGCAATTGAAAAATATCTTCCAGTCCGTGATTCTGTCAAACAAAAATTACAAGCGAGTCAGGAGTCTCAGGTGGAATTTGCAGAAGGTGCAGAACAATTATTTAAACCGGTTACGAAGGCTACCGAAGGAGTTACAAAGGCTACCAAAAATCTTCTTCCCACGTTGGAGCAAACCACTAAAGCAACTGGAAAAATAACGGAAAGAACTAAACAAACAAAAAGATTATTAGAGAACTTCCGGCTGAAATAGTTTTTCAGTCGCAGGCGGCTCAAGATTTTAGTGAATTACTCGAAGAAGAATAACCAATAGAACCAGAAGAAGAAGAAAAACCAGCAAGAGAGGGAACTCAACTAACTGATAAATTTACCGAAGAAAGTATTGCCGGTATAAAAAAAAAAAAAACTTAGTAAGGATTTATTATCTCCGTTTTCCGCGGACACTTTTAAACAGCGAAAAAAATTTATAAAATCTGAGTACGGCGATGATAGTATAAGTGCTGAAACCTGGTACAAATGGATATTTCGCATACACTACGGAGTTGATCAGGCTCGAAATATATTAGATTTATTACTGGAATAGATAGCTATCTTGTACAGTTACAACAAAAACAGATTGTACTACAACAACCACAGCCAGTACTACAACAACCAGGTAAAAATATCCAGGAAAGATCTTGCCACTGGCAGTGTAAAACCACTTCCGTTGCCTGACAAACTTTGTCCCAGCAACGTCCTTGCTGATGCTGACAGACTATAAATTCTGATTGGCTGAAAACGATCCGGTAATAATTCCCCAGAAATCATTAATGAAGCAGCTGTTATTTGTCAGAGATTATTTACAGGCGGTATCATGGACATTAACGTTTATTGGTCCCTTATCGATGAAATCGTTGATGATTATTACCGCAGTGATTAAAGGAAGCAATTAGATACAATGACTAAAATAATATGATAATACATAATGCTCAACGTGGACCTGTAATAGTCAGGGTGATAAATTCGCGATTACCTACATATACGATATGACTGAAAAATTGTTAAAGCTATGTTAAAAATCCAATCCAAATTACCTACCTATAAAGCGATCTACGGTGATGGATTCGGTGATGTTATTCAGGGTCTATTCAGAAGGATAGTCCCAGAAGCGATACCGATTGCAAAGCAACTGGGAATGAAAGCTATTGACGTTGTTCGTGATAAAGGTATTGGTGCTGTTGGTGATGCTGCTAGCAAAGCATTCTCGGAAATCAAGGACAGACTAGCACAATTATTACGCAGATCGCCAGCGGTCTGACCTCAGCCAGTAAAATTACCCAGCACAGAAGTTATGCCTGCAGATATTAGTAAAATAAAAAAATCAAGCTGCATATAAAAAACTAGCAGAGTTGGCTGGTGAAAAAGAAAAAAAAACAATATAACTGCAAGTTTAATAGCAGGAAGTGGTCTTCGTGTTAGACGATAGCAAGTATAATAAAATGTTCAAACATGTATCTGATCCCGCATTCAACATGGAAGCACCAGTTCTCAAAGATGAATCGATGCGCGATTATTAGTATTATTCTTATGATGCACGATAGCCAAATCAGCGTGGACGAATTGAACTGCAAGTTTATGACACAAGCAGGTATTTCTTACCCGCTGAAGCATTTATTGAAGTAGAAGGTGAAATTTTTAAAACAGATAATACAGAATATGGAGCTGATGTTAAGGCTGGTTTTGTTAATAATAGCATTATGGCGTTGTTCGACAGTGCTACGTATATCAACGACGGAAGAAATATTGAATCAGTTCAGATGGACGTCGACGTTGCCACGACGATACTTGGCCTTGCGAGATACAGAGATGATTATTCAAGATCAGCTAGTCCGTCAGTGGTGTTTGCAAAGGATACAACTGATCATCCAGAAAGCAGTAATATAACTACAGGGAGAGTAAGAAATGCTGCAGGAGATGCACAAACTGATGCATTAATATCAATGAATGAAAATTTCAACTTAGGATTTACAACGCGTCGGTCAATGTAGAAAGGTGACAGTTGAAGTTTTCATGTGCAATTCCACTGTCACACATCTTTAGATTTTGCAGAAATGTCAGAAAGGTTATTTTTGGAGCCAAGCATACAGTTGTACTCGTATGAAAGGCTACCGACGATGATGCAATCTGGCGACCTGCTGGTGATGCACGCAAAGTAACACTAACAAAACTTTCATTGTGGATGCCAGTAATGACTCCAACAATACCTGAAGAAGAACGTCTGCTCTCTTTCACGAGTCAAGGTGGTAAATCAATGTTATCATGGTTGACGATGACCACAGATAGTGTTCAAAGTACAATTAATGGTTTATTTACATGGCAAATATCAGCACAGCAAGGTGTCTCTGCACCGCGACATATATTTGTTGCTTTCCAAAATACTGAACGAGTAAACTCACAAACACACAGTATAATGATATTTGACAAATTTTTTATCACTGAAGTTTCACTGAGAATAAATGGACATCAAGAACAAGCTGAGGATATATTATTGAATTTTGAAAATAATCATGTAGCATGTGCGTATGATCGTTTGATAACATTCATGGGACGTGATCAAAATACCGATTCTGGTCTACAAATATCACAGCTAGATTTTACAACGCTGTATCCGATTTATTACTTTTCTCTGGAACATTTGGATATAGTTAGGCAATCTGTCGTTGATATACACTTTCGAGCTCGTGTGGCAAGAGGAGATATTGCTAATTACAGAGCAATCGCTGTAATACTCTCAGATAAAACAATGTTGCTTGAAGGTGTTGGTGGACGAATGAGAGTTATTGATGCCCCAGTAGAAAACATGTCATTGGATCGCGAGCGATCAGTAATTAAATCGCTCATGATATTATAATGTCATGTCATCATGTTAGTGTTACTCTGACTCCTGGTCAGATTAAAAAGCTACAATCAATATCAAAAGAGAACTGAAATAAAAATATCACTAAAAAAGAACAAATCGAAGGTGGTCCGAATAAACTATCATCATCAGAACGTCACCTCAGGCACTTCCATGAAGCCAAACAATCAAAGAAAGGTATACGACTTAATCTTTCTGCGGGTGTCATTAAAGACATTGCTAAGACGGGTGGCATATTTCCACTTCTTGCAGCTATACCAGCCTTGATAGCCTCTGCAGCCCCAGTTCTTGCAAAAAGCAGCTGCACTTGGTACCGTTGGAATTGCTGCTGGGATGGCATTAAAGAAAGCAACAGGATACGGAATAAAAACTTCCAAAAAAAAGGGGAAAGGTCTAGGACTGCCAGGTACGGAAAAGGTTTAAGACTTCCTGGGACACTTCGTTGATGCTTCCCATGTCCAGTTTTGATTTACTTGATGCTGATAAAAAAATTAAACATCAAAAAATTTCAGAGGTGTTTTTATGCGTGATCAATTACCAAAACAACCAAACAATGTTGAAACTGGTATCATAAATCTCGATGGAAGTTCTGGTCCAGGTACACATTGGGTTGCATACGCGATTGATCCACATGGAGTTGTTTATTTCGATTGGTATGAATTTTTAAAATATGTTGACAGACTTCAAAGCATTCTAATCTGGTATTCAACATTATCAACACCGACAATAACAGATCCGCCAATATGTGTCCGTGAAGTAATTGCTGTACTCGATGCCGTGTCAAAGTCCCTAATACCACCTCATAAAGTCGTGCACGAGTATACCACGTTGTCCAACATTTTAAACAGGTATTAAAATATAATGGTAGATATTTATGGAAGATCTACTCTGAGTAAGACTCATGGTAAACCTCCAGGCGACTTATCCAAATATGCAACCCTTGACCAGGTCAAGGATGAGTTCTCTAATTCTTTTTAGTCTTGCAAATGTGGACCAAAATAAAGTCGTTGTTTTTCAGGGTAAACAAGGACGATTAAAGACGAGCAGTTGACAGATATCATTATGTGAGCTCCAGATGCGACCGAAGATAACTTAGCCGTATTTACTAAAAACAGTATAATTAAGAAATCAAATGAATCAGTCTTAACACTCATGGGAGAAATTGCTGGACGTATCAGAAGAATTGGAGATATTATGTATGGTGATCTCAATATGAACAAAAATACAATTATTAATGTGAGAGAACCAAAACCAGACGATGATGTGGCAACAAAAAGATATTTAGACAGCAACAACGCCACTATCAGAACTGAGATCGATGATCGTTTACTATCTGCCGGTGATACAATGATTGGATCTCTCAACATGGCTAATAATAAAATTACTGGTCTTAGACAACCAGAATCAAACGATGACACTGCAACGAAGAAATATGTCGACAATAGCAACATCCCGATGATGACTTCGTTAATGACGATGAGTGATGGAATTGCCACATTTAGATCTGATTATACTACTCGCGTAAACGCGTTTACAAATTTCCTAGAAACACCAACAAAATTATTCATGAATGTTTTGGAAATCCAACGGTTATTAACATTAAACTCTCTGACATAAAACAAATTACCGACGACAACAAAGAGATCACCGATCATACAACTCCTGTACATGCAGTAGCGTCTGGTCACCACTCAATCAATCCATTAAACATACTGCCAAGATTACCGGCATATACAGGTTCTCAGTAATCCGAGATACAAAATTTACGGCATTTACAGCAATTTTACGTCGTCTTCAACAATCTGGACCTTCTGTATTGTTCATAGTACTAGATCAAAACGACGAGGTAACATTTGTGGTGGAACCCGAAGAAAAAGGCACCCCCGTGTTGTACTATTGGTGTATTGAATTCGTCGCCATCATACCACCTACTTAAAGTGTTCCTGTTATATAGTAATAATGAATCAAACCCTAATCGACGTTCAACATTTCAGATACGAGCAAGGGTGTGCGTGGCATAAACAACTGAAAAATATCATCGACGAGTATACAGTAAAACAAAAAAATACCGCAGACGTGTCGTTGTCACTGATATAATTGTATACTCGGCTTCCGCTCTCATCGCTGGAACAGTAACGGTCATCGGCGCATTGTCAGTGTCATACGTGATAGCACACCGCTCCGGTGGCCTAGTGGTAGAGCGTCCGCCTCGGATGCGGGAGGTCGCGGGTTCGAACCCCGGCCGAGTCATGCCAAAGGCTTTCAAAAAAATGGTACTAACAGCTGCCTCGCTTGGCGCTCAGCATTAAGAGGTTAGTGTTAGGACTGGTTGGCCTGGTGTCAGGATAATGTGACTGGGTGGGACATCATGCTACATGTCTGCGGCATGATGCCCCAGTGCTAAACATCACTATAAACTGTCACACTGCAGACATCGTAGCGATATGACTGAAAAATTGTTAAAGCTACGTTAAAAATCTAAACCACACACACACACACACACACACACACACACACGTGATAGCACAATAGGAATTGGTGTCACCGCTGTAAGCGGTGTTGCTGGTATTCTTAATAACATCACAAGAAATATATCTACTTGCGCCGTTGATAAATTACACGAGTATACAATAAAGTTGCATACAGCGACGCTGGCATACTCCAAATTATCCTCGTTGATATCATCAGGTCTCAACGATGGAATAATATCAGATCAAGAGTTCACAGAAATGATTAATATTTACCATGAGTCAATGACTGTAACAGAATCTACGAAGACCCCCGGTTTAATAAATCGGGATTTAGAATCAGGATTTAAATAATAATGTCAACGTCGAACGAATTACTACAACAGATCGTCGCTAATACAACACCGTTGAGAACCACGATGATATCAGCAAGCTCAACTAATCCTGAGTTTAGCGTTAGCTTTCCAACTGCGATTCCAGCAAATGTGTGTGTGTGTGCGTGTGTGTGTGTGTGTGTGTGTGTGTGTGTGTGTGTGTGTGTGTGATGTGGATTTTTAACATAGCTTTAACAATTTTTCAGTCATATCACTACGATGTCTGCAGTGTGGCAGTTTATAGTGATCTCTAGCACTGGGGCATCATGCCGCAGACATGTAGCATGATGTCCCACCCAGTCACATTATCCTGACACCAGGCCGACCAGTCCTAACACTAACCTCTTAATGCTGAGCGCCAAGCGAGGCAGCTGTTAGTACCATTTTTTGTAAGTCTTTGGTATGACTCGGCCGGGGATCGAACCCACGACCTCCCGCATCCGAGGCGGACGCTCTAACCACAAGGCCACCGGAGCGGTGATTCCAGCAAAGGAAATAGCACTAGCACAATTACGAGTGTATCATAGTTGGCCAAATATTAGATCAATGTCATTCTGAGGGTTGCAAGCAAATAATTCACTGGTATTTGCGTAAACAATAAACCAGATTGTACACCAGACTGGAATGTTGTGAGTATACCTACGGGCAGTTATCAAATCGAACAGATTAACGAAGAATTCCAGCGCAGAATCAAATCTATCACAGGAAAAGAATCTAAAATAGTTATCACCGTTCACGAACCAACATTATCAGCGGCGATAGAAATAAATTCTCTTGACTACGCCGTCGATATACATCAATCATCGATCAAAACTGTGTTAGGATGGCCAGAAGTTTCGCCAATATATGAGGGACCACCAGAAACTAAACGAGCTGATTTTATCACAGATAAACGAATATTTTAAAAACTTCCAGAGTATCGATTAAAAGAGACCATGGAGATCTCCGGCGCGTGATGATATAGATCTATATACTTTCATTCCGTCTGATGGCACAAGGCTTCCTAAACCTTTTGGTCTTGATACACATAATTTTCTTGGTGGTTTTGCATTTATTGGCGACACACTTCTCAAGGATTCTTCCAGCAAAATTAGGTCCGAACACGCACGTGTACTCGGTTAATCTGCAAAATTTATTTTCCAGTATTATCACTTACTATAACGAAGATACACGTCAACTGATAATTGAAACAATACAACATCTAAATCAAGTTGCATCAGATCTTGAATTTATCAATAAGTGTGTAGTCGAATATGAGAATATGTTTGATTTTGAATTGTTTACAACATCAAGTAGGCAGATCTCTCTCGACCACTATAAAATAGCTAAAGAACAACTAACATTTACAATACCAGAATTTAGCACTGATGAACTAAAAATATCAGTCATTGATATTGTCGATGAATATTTTCCACAGATCGTTTCCTCGTGGAGAAAAATAAACCCACCGGCGGGTATTCTCAAACACAACAATGATCCATACGGTGGAGGTCGTCATATATCACCAGGTGTTGTTAATATCACGTCAACCTTGTGTGTGATACAATTGATGGAAGTTCTCAGGTAGAACTTGAAAAATCCAATCAGGCACAGCAAGGATATATTTTATATACATTTATGCCTCAAGCGCCCCCTGGATTTTTGATTGTATTAGAACCCGTTAATCCGGTTTATCTGCGATGTCATAATCCGTTATTGTCACGGATACATTTCAAACTTACTGACCCAACCGAACACTTGCTTGATTTGCGAAATGAATCATTGCATATAAATCTGTTTGTGCGTTCGTAGAACTAGAGCTAGGATTTTGTAAAATAAAAAATCTGTCAAGCAATTATTTATGCGGTATCAGATATGTACCAACACGTGAGAGTTCTTGTATACAACAAAGAGGTACTCGAAAGTGCCGTCAGAACAATCATGACACTTCCACACACAGAACAATTTAGTGTTAATATACTTATTGATGAATACGGCTCTGAAGAATTTTTGTTAACGCAGGAACAGCTAAAGGAACTGCAACGAGAACATTTTATTACGATTGTGTGCGTAAGAGATCAGATTCTAAATTATGCACATTCTTGCTTTAATTTTGATCTTGAATAAATGAATCAAAAACAAATAAATATTATTATCAGAATAAAAATAAATATTATTATCAGAATAAAAACAAAAAAAAATCTGATTCAGAGTAAAATAAATATTATCAGAATGAAAATCTGATTCAGAATTGTAAAAAAAATATTATCCGAATAAAAATAAAAAATCTGATTCAGAATACAAATAAATATTATTATCAGAATGAAAATAAAAAAACGGATTCAGAATAAAAATAAATATTATTATCAGAATAAAAACAAAAAATCTGATTCAGAATAAAAATAAATATTATTATCAGAATAAAAATAAAAAAAAATCTGATTCAGAGTAAAATAAATATTATCAGAATGAAAATCTGATTCAGAATTGTAAAAAAAATATTATCCGAATAAAAATAAAAAATCTGATTCAGAATACAAATAAATATTATTATCAGAATGAAAATAAAAAAACGGATTCAGAATAAAAATAAATATTATTATCAGAATAAAAACAAAAAATCTGATTCAGAATAAAAATAAATATTATTATCAGAATAAAAATAAATATTATTATCAGAATAAAATAAAAAATCTGATTCTGAATAAATATTATTATCAGAATAAAAATAAATTTGATTCTGAATAAATATTATCATCAGAATAAAAATATAAAATTTGATTCTGAATAAAAGATAAATATTTTTTAATATAGTCAGAAATGAATTATTCCCCCTTGACAGAGTACTTTCACTTTGTTTAGCTGTTACTACAGTCACTAGTGACAACACTTTCACTTTCGTCCATGATATAATCAGGGGGTTCAGACATAATCATTTTCAACTGTCTTACACGAGCACTCACAATCTTTTTTGTTTCGTATTCGTGAAATAATCTTGATCTAATTTTCTCAATCGCGGGTGCGAGTGGAACGAATTGTTCAACTTGTGTGTCATCGACTGTTGCCAATGACTGTATCATCGATCATCGCAATGATTTAATAAATCGGTACTCAGCTGGTAATGTATATCTGTCTTTAAATTTTCGTTGTTGTAATGATTCAAAATCAAAATTTTTTCAGGATTAAGTTGGTCAGAAATTTTTATACCGACATGTTGTAATTTTTCAATCACAGAAATAATATCATTAATATTTTCGTAATTCATTATATAATAAATATCTGTTTAAAAGAATATTTCTCAAGCAGGAATGTACAACACATATATACAATCTTAACTATGTCCAACAGGTAATCGCAGACACACCCCTAGATTGCCAAACAATCGTTTTACTTACCTGTTCACTCCCACAAATATACTTGAAGAATGACTACGGAAAAAAAAAATCTGGTTGTCTTTTATAGAGTCATAACGCCTACGCGGAATTTCCAGAATGACTAAAATTACGTATGTTTCAAACCATTATAGAAGTTTCCAAAATGACTCATTACGTATGTTCCAAACCGTTCTAGAAGTTTCCAAAATGACTCAAGTTAAGTATGTTTCAAACCGATCTGGAAATTACTCGCAGGCGTTATAACTCTATAAACTGCAGCCAGAATTTATATCCGTAGTCATTCTACAAGTGTATTCGTGGGAGTGACAGGTAAGTCAAACGTTTTCTTGAACTAAGTGTGAAGCATTGCCTGACAGACTGGAAAAATATTTTTTTTTGTAGGCATCTCGCCATGATACTAAAGATTTTATTCTGTCTTCACCACGTCGCACTTGTTCTATTCAGGAGTGGCAGCGTACTTAAATATTTTTTTTTTATTTATTTGAAAATGTTGATTTAGTTATATTATTTGCGACATGTTGTACCGAAGCACGGTAAATATCGAATATTTGGAAGCTGCATATGTCGATGGAAATTTCATTTCTTCGCCTGTCTCTACATTTACAGATAGAGCCGATCTTGGAGACCCATAATTACTGCCAAATTTGCAATTCTGACTTTGTGTAACAGCTCGTAAATTACACAAAGAATTATCAAGTTTCTGCCGTTGATATGATCACTCACAAGGCCGCTTTCGATTAATCCATGAAAACACTCGCAAATAAATCTATGACGGTGATATTTTTTCCACCAACGCTAAACATAAGATAACCAGCATTAGTGACAAAACTGACTGTTTTTTTGGTCGACAGTTCCTAAATACATCATCACGAGATGCCTCAAAAATTTTAATGATGGGATGCTTCACAAATTCATTTTTCTCCATTTATATAATAACATTTCTCTAAATAATTATTTTGAAAATCTTGCCAGATAAGCATTGCTGTTTTTTATACCAGCAACGTTGTCTTTGTCGGCGTCAATTTTTTTTATCATAATATCGTTTTAGCTCTAAGTAATTTTCACCACCACATTGCACACACAACTGCGTTTCTCCTCTAACATCTTTTCCACATCGTAAACACGGTTTTGGTCCTTGGTTTCCTCTTCGCACGCTTTGCATGTGATATCCACAGAATTAATTTACGCAAGCTTTGTTATAAGGAGTTGTAGAGCCAATCATTAACCATTTGCATTTATTCGTTGCTTGAATCATTATATATATATATATATATATATATATATATATATATATATATATATATATATATATATATATATATATATATATATATATATATATATATATATAATTAAACTTCAATTTAAATATATATTTACCTTAATTATAATATGGAGGAATTATCCGCGATTAAACCATTTTTAATTTGATCTTGACAGAATAACCCCTAAATTACCAAGGCGAGCTTTGGATAAAACCTTAATCAATCCTATCAGTTAAGCCATGAGAGAATTTCATAATGATGGTGCAGCTCATGTGTGGTCAACATTCAGAATTATGGGCGACACCAAAAGTATTGTCGACGCTACAATGAATGACCAACGAGCAGCTACGATTATTAAATATCTCGACAATCAAAGATATTCGTTAGAATAAAGTTTATCGTGGCGACAGACGACACATGGATTATCAATGACAAACGTGACCCTGTTCTATTACATCACACTGGAAATATTGTCACGTTAAATAAAAATTCCAAACCAGGAATGTTGACTGGTATTGACAAACCATATTATGAACGAGAGTATCCTGTAACTGCAGTTGTTTATATGATATATCCGCAAAATGGTAAACCTAGTGTTGATGATCTCAAACCGATGAAACTGTCAAGGTTAAATTGTGTAGCTGAGCGAGTTACCGAACACTTCACAAACGCGAAAAGCGGGAATAAGTTAACAGATAAGCGACTTACAATAATAAATGAATGGGCAGACACAGTTAAAGATACCGGAGCGTCTATTAAAGATGTTGCTGAACTGGAAAAATATTAAGATTTCCAATAAATGTGAAGACACTAACCGGAGAGATTTTGTATGAATCGAAATATTAAAAAATGGAGCTTCGATAGAGATCATTGATCATAACGCTCACGCGTGGACGAACGACGTAACAATATTTCCACAAAAGAGAACTGATAAATTCTATAATGGTGATATTTTTGATTTTATCAGAAATATCAGTAAGAGTGGCCCTGTATCTGTATGGTTATTTCAAAGTTCCGAATGTGCAAACTATGATCAGTTTGTACGACCTAATGGTGTTATTTATCGTACAGTGTCCCTCCACTCGGAGATGAAAAATCTTGCGCAACACTACACAAACGATGATAAACAATTACTGAGTAATTGTTTTACCGTTCCATCAGTTGCTGCTCATTTTGCTTAGGAGAAAAATTCATGGTCGCCGACAAGATCGGAATTTCTTGTCGATGTCCAACACAGTTGTGTCGAATACGGACACGGTGGATTATGGAATACTAGATACGATTGAAGCGACGTTATCTCAGTTGATATGGTTGCATGTTATCCTGGAAGTTTTCTTGGAATGGGAGAGTGTTCTGCATATTTTAAGAGATTTGGACATCCAACACACGAGATGGCCAGAGTTACGATAAATGGACCTTTACCAGATTTTGATCTAATTGGATTTGCATGTATTGAATCGTTTTCGTTCACGGAAAATTTCCATCCGATTGTTTATGTTTGGTTTGGTCGTCATTTTTCTGAAAAATGTTGGGCTCCAATAGTGCTATTACGATATATGATTGATGATGGAATTTTAGTATCGTTAACTGTAAGTGAAGCAATAATATCGTATCGTCCACAGAAACAAGTCTGGTTACCAAAACCCCCTGATGATATTCTTGACAACGAAGTTATTAACGAAATCTTTGAGCGTAATCCCGATGAAAATTGAATATGAAAATAAACTTGCAAAGGATCTCGACAGAAAAATAATCGGTAAGTTTACTCAGGGTAGTTCATGTGATCATAAACGACATTGTACAAGATTAATCATCGACTATGCCGAACTCGATTTTATAATTACTGATACAACAGAGAAAGGCACATTTATAAGCCGGAATAATGGTTGCTTTTCAGACGAAATTAAATTAGGTACAATTGTGAGTTATATTGATGGTGACTCACCGCAGTTTACTCATTTAAGATCTTCTATGTTAGCATATGTTTCGATAAATTGTTACGTATATGTAACTTAATTACTTGTGTGTTAGTTTTAAATTTCTTTTTTATTTTATTTTATTTCATTACATGTTATTGTAATGATAACTTTATTCACTGAATTTGACATTTTTCCAGAAAATTCAGTTCAGTTCGTTAAACCTGATAAACACACAGTAGTTTGAAACTTTGTATCTTTTGGTAACCTAGATTTCAATTAACAGAGAAAAAGAGGTCCCGTGTTCAAATCCCGGATGAGCCACCAATTTTCTTTGTTACGTGTCTAATCTCGTACAAAAGTAACAAAGAAAAGAGTGAAGCCAACACGCTTTGCAAAATTTAACAAAATAATTTATTTCCCTAGAAAACAAGGTAAAAATATGAAAAAAGAACTTACGGTTTATGAATCAAATCCAAAAATTAATCCAATAATTAAAAATATAAGTCCTATCACTAAAAAGTTCTAAATGAATCAAAGTTCGAATCCAGATGAAGTTCCCAGATGGAAGGCGATGACGTCTTCTATAACCTACTTTGTGTTGTCGTGTCAACAGTTCCTTATTGAATCACCAATAATGATATTCCGGCTTTAGAATTCCAAATAATTTTCAGTAAATGTCTTTGTCCAAGAATTTTGATGAGCACTAGATAAAGTCTCGAGGGAAAATAAATTATTAATTCCGAAATATAGAAAGAGCAAATCAAACTGGCAACAACAAAATAATACCTTTGAGCCCGAAGGTATGAATTACGACTTACTAGAAAAACACTATGATACGTCACTTTAACTCCAACTGAAACGCAAAAAGAACCACGTGATATGGTCACGTGATCACTTTCTTTCAAGAGACGTAGTAACATCATATGTCAGTTATCACGTAGGCCATGTACGGATTCGATTGTACTGAACGAATCTTACTATAAGATTCAATAATATTTTTTTTTTTAAAAAAAAAGTTCTTTACAACAGAGCTGAAACTGGCTCTGAAATCTAGGTCACCAAAAGATACAAAGTTTCAAACTACTGTGTGTTTATCAGGTTTAACGAACTGAACTTAATTTTCTGGAAAAATGTCAATTCCAGTGAATAAAGTTATCATTACAATATCATGCAATGAAACAAAATAAAATAAAAAAGAAATTTAAAACTAACACACAAGTAATTAAGTTACATATACGTAACAAAATTTATTATCGATGATAAACAGATTTCCTGATACCGCGGTTAGAGTTGCCACAGATTCATTTTATATAAATAAAAAATCTGTGGATTTGTTAAAACAATTACATATCGGAGCTGATGCATGATGGGGTGAATGGAGAATAAAACGAGAAAAGATACTTACTTATTCCGAATCTGCCGACGTTGAATCTAAGGAAATATATTATAAAACTAAACAGATATCACAATTATCATCAGCACCATCAGTATATGATCCCGTGGCCAGACATAAAAACATTAATCTTAACGGGTACGGTGGTTCTAGTAAAACAATGCGTGCGATTGAATTATTCCTGAACAGTTGTTCAGGGAATTTTGATATGGTTGTTTTTACCCCTACACATAAACTCACCAGAGAAATGAGCGAACGTGGAGTAAAATCTCAAACTTATCATAGTTTCTTTAGATGGTGCGGACACACATGGACTCCTGAAAGAATGGGTGAAAAATATATTCCTAAAATTAATATTTGGGATGAAATATGCACAGTGTCGCTAGAGATATTAAAAATGTTTTTTGACTGGTTATTGACTTGAAACACAGCTGTGATAATGTGTGGCAATCATAGTCAACCGCCACCTTTTGTTGGATCATCTCCACATGAACAGCTAAAAACGTTTGTAGATTATTATGAGGAAATAAATGATGATTACCGAGCGCTTGATCCAGAATTAAGAGAGTTTAAAAAATTAATCAGACTACAACCAGACAAGGTTCAGTGTGAAATAATGCGTGAGATAATTTCAGAAACTCCTATGAATGATATTGGGAATATGTGGAGTCTTACTGATTTGATAGTTGCAAGTAGAAAGATAGTTCGTGATACACTTCAACAACAATTATTTATGTTACATAAAGAAAAATTTTCAAACCTACCTACACCATTATGTTATCACCTAGCAATTACGCGACGACAGAATATTGATGTTGTAATTCCTGGTTGCAGTGATAAACAAAAGCTCGTTCTTTATGATATTGTTTTGGTTCCTGCTGATGTTGTTGAGAGCGCGATTAACGATGGACAAAACTCCATGGACTCTAGGATATGCTATAACGATTCATTCGTCACAAGGATTAACTATTTCGGATACTAATATTTGGATTATTGATGATCGCATCGAATGGTCAAACTTAGTTTATCTGGCAGTGTCTCGAGTCACAAGAATATCTCAGCTGTGGAGGGTTATCATGGACTTCACAGTAAATAATAATCAAACTACCTGCGACACTGATGTAGTAAGAAAAAAATTAGCTACTTATAAGCAATGTGACCAAAAAATAAGGGCGACTTTGATCTCAATGCTGAATTTATCATGACACTGAAACAACGACAGAATAATCATTGTGCGAGCTGTAACACAGTAATGTTGTGGCAGTATTCAAATAATAATCCAAAACAATTCACCGTGGATAGAATTAATAGTAGTCTTGGTCACACATGCGAAAATGTGATGTTGACCTGTCTTGAATGTAATCGACGTAAGGGTGTTGGTGTGGTGTCCTGCTTGCACAAAAGTGAATGAGGTGATAATTGTGTATCCTCAGGAATTACTTGTAATTGTTCACATACAAATCCATGTTGAGGAGCAGTTGAATCTAGTCTGTAGAATGCAAGTCTACCCATCGATCTTTCCAGGCTGGAAATTTTATGTGTGGTCACACTCCAGATAGGATCAGTTGCTCTCTTTTTAACCACCTTCAAGTTCACCAGGTTCATATAAATATCTTACAGTCACTTTGCCTAGTACTGGTTGTTTTGAGAAGGAGTAATGTCGTTGTATTAGTATATGGCTTTTTGTGATTGCATTGGTAGGTTTCATAGAAGTTGCATGAGTAATTTCATTATTTAACACAGCTATCACACTTGGTAGTCTTGCAACCCATTCACGAGATCTCTTATCCTCCTGAACTTTGTTCAGGGACTTAAGGTCGGTGGATATTTCCTTTGCATATTGATATCCAAATAACCGCTCAGCAAGTGTTCGATTAAACTGCTCAATAATTGGCTGATCACGATGAATTGCGGTATGTCCTTGTCTAATTTTGATGTTATGTTGTTTCATCAGAGATGATATTGCACCAAGAAATTCTTTGCCAGGATCAACCTGTAGCAACTGTGGCCATAGTAGACCACCACGTTGATAAATTCGTTCAAATGGAGATGCAACTTCAGTGGCTGTTTTAGTTGATAGCGGCACTGCTTCTTTATACCTACTTGCAAGGTCAACAACAGTTAACGTGTATTTATATGTGCGCGATTGACGTCTACCAGTTTTAATAGTATCATGTGGTAAAAACAAAATGTCTACCTGATGAACTTCATTGGGAGTGCTGACATCAAAATGTGCATATTGAATTTTTTTAGGTGGTGGTAGATAAATTTGCCATATTGCCTGTCGTGCTAACCAATCTGCAGCAACAGAACGTTTGACATTTGCTGCATCAGCGAGTTTACTAATCGCTGCTTTACCCCTCCAGTATCCTCTTGGGCTATAATAAACCGAATTGGTTGATTAATTACCAGCCCCTAGTACTAGTTTACCTTTCATCGCAGATCTTACTAGGAAGCTAGCAAGTTTTTCTCTGACAGATTTACTTTTTATGGAATTTAATGAGTGAATCAACTTCACGTCTGCAATATGTCGTTGTTATAAATCATTATTTTTATACGCAACATCATGAACGTGGCATGCTTGATCAATCGCATTTATTGGATACTCTCCAGGTCTTGGTTAATCTCGTTCGTCAAGTCGGATATCAAGTCGGGTCCCAGGACCACAATAATTATATCCAGGAAGTTGTTTTTCTCCTGGATACTTAGCCCATGGAGCTCCTGGTAATTTTCCCAGTGAAGCAGCGATATCACCACTTGTCTTCGTACAAGACGAAATAAATTTGTATTTGCTTGTACCACATTTTATACACTTACCTGTAAGTGCACGCTTTTTATTTGTTGTTATTACTGTTGTTAATCTACTGGTGGAGGTGGGTGCTCTGCATCGAACACAATATAAATCCATATTATTTATTATATTTCTACAACATGGATGTCATTGATTTTTCAGCGACACAAAGGCAAGAGCCAGTCAAACATCATCCAGCGCTACCAAATTCTATCAGAGCAATTATCATAGGCCCATCTGGGTCTGGTAAGATGCAATTGTTGCTTATTCTGATAATGAGACGGCTCAAATGGGATAAGTTGTTTTTAGTGGCACCATCTGTAGATGATCAGCGATGCTACGATGTGCTTAAAGATTTTAATGAAAATGCAAAATTATTGGATGAAGACGGAAATTATATTATTGATTTTATCACCGATATTGATGAAGCCCCATCTGTAAATGACCTCGATGGATTTATTAATAATCTCGTAGTATACGATGATGTGATGCTAGACAAACAATCAAATCCAGCTCGTATATTTTCCCGAGGCAGACACAAAAACACTGATGTTATATATGTTACTCAGCGATATATACAAATACCTAAAGTGATCAGAGATAACTGCAATCTTTTAGTTGTGTTTAATGGAGTCGATACACCTACTCTGCAAAATATTCATCAGACTTGGTGTTCAAGGGATATGGATATGATTAAGTTCAAAAACTTCTTTTCACGTGCGCAAGCGATTCCTCGTGGATTTATCATGATAAATTTACATGATCCTCAGTTGCAATATCGAATAGGTCTCGATAAAATTTTTGGTTGACACTTACAGCAGCATTGAGCGTGGCGACATCGAGTAAGTATCCAAGCGGTAAAGGAACACGCATACAAAACGAAAACATAAACGTCAAAAAAGTAACAACGATTGAGCTAACCCAATTAGAGAAGTCTCTGTCAGTTAGAGACTTCGGTTTGACGTTATTGACCTTGTATTTTCATTTTTCGTAGGAAGCTTTATTTTCGAGAACGGATCCTTCTAAACTTTGTAGGGTTCACACTCTCTGCTGCTCGTTTTTTGCATCCCAAATGTGCATCCTACCTTTATCCCTGACCCTACTGTCAAGGACTCCATCTATGAGCCCAGGATTGCCCATGTCTATGTCCAAGATTTGACCTTAACTCCCAAAATCTTGAAATGGAACACCATTTAAGTCATCTTTAAAAAGTATGCGAACTTTCTTATTCATTTGCGAGATACTAAATACGGTTTCTTTTTTAAAGTATAATAAAATGCTATGATATTATTTATGGAAGTGTAAAAGTTGTATTTCTCATAAAAGTTGCTCAATGGCTTATCATTAGTCATTTTTAGTCCCACTCTATCACCGTACTTATTTTTCAAATTGTTGTAATATAATTCGTTCATTAGCAATGTAGATTATTTTTAAGTTAATTGGGTTTCTTAATTTAAATATATTGTTTTTCACACTAGACAGTATTAGCTCATCACCAGTAATTATTCTCATGACAAATGATAGATAATTTGGCATTTAAAAAATGTATTCTGTACATATTTTTACTTTTGTTTTTGCCCTCAAATTCTCCGTCTGCATGCAGAAAACCGTGCTGTTCATAAATTTGAAAAATATTTTTTGGAAATAACTGTTAGCTTTTTGTCTCAAATTTGTATTCACTTCATTGTAAGAGCTTAATCTTAATTGTCGTTCAAACTATACATCTTTGTGTATCTTCATTCTACTTTTAACCCACTTATTTGTAAAACTGCAGATGCCTGTTGTGGATGTGTTTTAAGAGTATATGCTCTCAAAAGAAGTAACAGAAAAAAAGTGAAAAGCAACAAGCTTTGTAAAGTTCAACAAATAATTTATTTCCCATTAATACAAAGTGAAAATGAAAAAAAAACTTACATATTGTGAATTAAATCCCAAATAAATCTTAGAATTACAAACACAAGGCCTAATAATAAAAGTTCTGAACAAACTTTAGTGGAAATCCAAATTAAATCCAATACTGAAAGTGTTGTTGAGTCTGTAGTGGCCTGTATCATGGTGTCGTACAAACAGTCTTCTGTTGAATCTCAGTAAAATAATTACAGGTTTGGGTTCACTTATAAATCCCAATGAATGTCTCTGTCCAAGAATCTTATTCTTATGAGCATTCTGTATTTCCAGAGAAAATCACTTGAATTGAATAATTTGAAGAAATAAATTCCAGCCCAAGTGAACGAGACACAACAATAATACAATTAATTCTGACAGATCTTAAAGCGTGAATGATTAATTTTTCCATTGACAAGATTAGATGGTACTCAGCTTGACCGTGGGTCACATCATTTTCTAATAAAAGCTATTACGGAATGGAAAGTTTCTATCTGGAAAGTTCTAAATGTTTAAAAGATAAAATGTTAGTTATAATCAGAAGGTCTGTTACTAAATTATAATATAAAGCCTGGACCATGTCAGGCATGCCAGGAGAATCCCAATATCCTAGGCCCAGACCCAAATAAACATATTTACTTATATTAATAATGATCCTAATATTAAACCCATAAACATAGAGAATATTTTAGCAATGTATTAGTTGTTCACAGAATTAAAAAAAATAATTCAGGTAAAGTAGAAAATTAACTTGATTTTGGGCAAGGTTAAGTCCAACATATAATGCTACATTGCAATGGAATATTAATAAATAAATTTCTGTTTAAAAAAAAAAAACTATTTAGAAAAGCAAACTAACAAACAATACAAGTTAAATATAGCAGCAGAGGGGGTGAACAGACCATTTTGTCTGAGACCTTATTTATGAAAATTAAAGGTTCCTACGAAGGCTGAAAAAATAAGGCCAGTAACGCTAAACCGCAACCTCTAACTTTATATCACGTTACTTTATCTCTGACGCGTTTTTTTATTTGTTTCGTTTACGCGTTGGTCACTCGATATCAGTAGTTCACCCCCTCTGCTGCTGTAATTAACCAAAGATTTTATCTAGGCCTATACGATATCTAGATCTGGGGTCATGTAAATTTATTGTTATAAATCCGAACGGAACAGCTTGTGCTTTTGAAAAGAAGTTTCTAAATTTAATTATGTCCATGTCCCCTGAACACCAAGTATAATAAATGTTTTGTAAGGTATAATTATCTACTCCATTAAACAAGATTAAGATATTGCAATTATCTCTGATTACTTTAGGAATTTGCGTATATTGCTGAGTAACATAGATCACGTCAGTATTTTTATGACGGCCTCGCGAAAATATACGAGCTGGATTAGATTGTTTATCCAGCATTACATCATCGTATACTACGAGATTATTGATACATCCATCTAGGTCATCTACAGATGGAGCTTCATCGATATCGGTAATAAAATCAACAACTTCATTACCGTCTTCATTCAGCGACTTCGCGTTTTCATTAAAATCTTTAAGTACTTCGTAACACCGTTGATCATCTACAGATGGTGCTACTAAATATAATTTATCCCACTTCAGCCATCGCATTATCAGACTAAGTAATAATTGCGTTTTACCAGACCCAGATGGGCCAAGTATAATCGCTCTGATAGAATTTGGTAGCGCTGGGTAATGCTCGACTGGCTCTTGTTTTCGTGTCGCTGAGAAATCAATTATATCCATATAATAATAATATGAATTTATATTGTGTTCGATGTAGAGCGCATACGTCCACCAGTGGATTAATGACAATAATAACAAAAAATAACTGGCGCGCACTTACAGGCAAGTGTATGAAATGTGGTACAAAAAAATACAAATTTATTTCATTAAAGACAGGTGGAGATATCGCCGCTTCGTTAGGTAAATTACCAGGAACTCCATGGGCAAAGTACCCTGGTGAAAAACATTTCCCCGGGTATAACTATTGTGGTCCTGGAACTCGTCTCGATATCCGACTCGATAACCGAGATCAACCAAAACCTGGAGAGTATCCAATAAACGCAACTGATCAAGCGAGTCACATTCACGATGTCGCGTATAAAAGTAAGGATTTACAACAACGGCATCTCGCAGATGTGAAGTTGATTCATGCGTTAAATTCTATACCTAATAAATCTCTCAGAAATAAACTTGCTAGCTTTCTGATTAAAGCTGGTATGAAAGGTAAAATAATGTTAGGGGCTGGTGATTAATCAACTGATTATTATAATGGAATCTGTTTATTATTCCCCGAGAGGATTCTGGAGAGGTAAAGCAGCGATTAGTAAACTTGCTGAAGCAGCAAAAGTCTCACGTAATGTCGCTGCAGCGTGGTTAGCACAACAGGCAATATGGCAAATCTATCCAAGTCCACCTAAAAAAATTCAGTATGCACATTTTGATGTTAGTACCCCTAATGAAGTTCATCAAGCAGATATTTTGTTTTTACCACACGATACCATTAAAATCGGTAGACGTCAGTACACATACAGATACGCGTTAACCGTCGTTGATGTTGCGAGTAGGTATAAAGAAGCAGAACCACTATCAACTAAAACAGCCACTGAAGTTGCATCTGCGTTTGAACGCATTTATCAACGTGGTAGTCTACGATGGCCACAACTGCTACAGGTTGAACCTGGCAAAGAATTTCTTGGTGCAGTATCATCGTTGATGAAGCGACATAACGTTAAAATCAGACGAGGACACACTGAAATTCATCTTGATCAGGCAATCGTTGAACGATTTAATCGAACGCTTGCTGAGCGGTTATTTGGATACCAATACGCGAGGGAAATATCTGCTGACTCTAAGTCCATGGAGAGATCTCGTGAATGGGTTGCAAGGTTACCGAGTGTGATAGCTGCGTTAAACGACGAAGTGACTCGCGTAACTTCTATGAAACCTTCTAATGCGATCAACAACAACAACAAAAAATATAACAATACAACGTAACTATTCGTCTCAACCAGTACTAGGTAATGTTACCGTAAGATATTTATATGAACCTGGTGAACTTGAAGGAGGTAGAAAAAGAGCAACTGATCCCGTCTGGAATGTGACCCCACACAAAATTTCTAGCGTGGTAAGGTCCACAGGTAGACCCGCAATCTACAGATTAGATTCAACTGCTCCTCAGCGTGGATTTGTACGCGAACAATTACAAATAATTCCTGTAGATACACAATTACCACCGCGTTCACTTTCATAAACTTGCAGCGCCCCGACGTCGATTACATTCAAGACAGGTCAGCATTACATTTTCGCGTGTGTGACCAAGATTACTATTAATTCTATCAACGGTAAATTGTCTGGGATTATTAGTCGAATACTGCCATAGCATATTACAGTTACAACTTGCACAATGATTATTCTGTTGTGCTTTTAGTGTTATAATAAATTCAACATCGATATCAAAATCGCTATTATTTTTTTTATCGCATTGTTTATAGCTCGCTAATTTTTTATTGATATCGACGGGAATTTCTTCGGTTATTACGCAATCCACGATAACCCGGCGCAGTTGAGATATTCTTCTAACTCTAGACACCGCAAGATAAACTAAATTTGACCACTCAATACGATCATCGACAATCCAAATGCATGTATCGGTAATAGTTAATCCCTGTGACGAGTGGATCGTTATAGCGTATCCTAACGTCCACGGCGATTTATCTACGCTTAATGCGCTCTCAGCAACATCAACAGCGACTAAAACGATATCATTTAACACAAGATTTTGTATTCCACCACCAGGAATCTCAACATCAACATTCTGTCGTCGAGTTTCTGCTGGACGATAACACAAAAGTACATGTAGATTTGAAAATTTTTCTTTGTGTAACGTAAATAATTGTTGTTGAAGCGTATCGCGAACTATTTTTCTACTTACAACTATCAAATCAGAAGGTTTCCATAAAACCCAAAAATCGTTCATTGAAGTTTCTGGAATTACTTTACGCATTATTTCACATTGTATTTTATCTGGCTGTAATCTTATTAACTTTTTAAACTCCTTTAGTGATCCATCAATAGCTCTATAATCATCGCGTATTTCTTCGTAATAATCTACATTATTCTTCAGCCACTCATGTGGAGATTGACCAACAAAAGGTGGTGGTTGACCATGATCGCCACACATCACCACAGCAGTATTCTTCAATAACAGCCAATCAAGAAATATTTTTAATACCTCTAGTGGCACCGTGCATATCTCGTCCCAGATAATAATTTTAGGAATGTGTTTCTCACCCATCCGCGATGGAGTCCATGCGTCTCCGCACCATCTAAAGAACTATGATATGTACACAATTTTACTCCTCGTTCTTTTATTTCCCTGGCGAGTTTATGTGTCGGTGTCAAAACTATCATATCAGAACAATTACTAAATAATTTAATCGCGCGTGTTGTTTTACCTGAACCACCACACCCATTAAGATAAACGGTTTTATGTCTAGCTACGGGATCACATGCAGATGGTGCCGATGACATCGTTGATAGCTGATTATTCTTGTAATATGTTCTTATAATTTCAACAACGGCGGATTCAGAATAACTGATTATATCCTCGCGTTTTATTCTCCATTCGCCCCATGATGCGTGATCGTTAAGTAATTGTTTTAATAAATCCGCGTATTTTTTTTTGTTTATATAAAATGAATCTGTCGCGACTCTGACTGAGTAACGAGGAAATCTGTTTATCATCGTTAATAAATTTATCGAAACATACGCTAACATCGAAGATCTTAAATGAGTAAACTGCGGTGACTTTCCATCAGTATAGCTCACAATTGTACCTAATTTTGTTCCGTCTGATAAATAAGCACTACTTCGACGTATAAAAGTGTTTTTCTCATTTGTATCGGCGATTATAAAATCGAGTTCAGCATCGTCCATGATTAATCTTGTACACGCTCGTTTATGATCATATGATCCTCCTTGCGTAAATTTACCGATTATTTTTCTGCCGAGATCTTTTGCAAATTTCTCATCACGCTCTCTTCTGTATTCACTAACAATATCATCTTCAGGATTAGGAAAATCTCCTTCAACATCATTAAATACATCCGGTTCAGGCAACCAAACCTGTTTCTGCACGTGGTATGATATAATTGCTTCACTTACGCATAATGACATTAAAATTCGCGCATCAAGCATATACTTTACTAGTACTATTGGAGCCCAACATCGCTCTGAAAAATGTTTTCCAAACCACGCATAAACAATCGGATGGAGATCCTCGTAAAACTCGAACGACTCTATACAAGCAAATCCGGTTAAGTCAGCAGGTAAAGGTCCGTCTATCGCTACTCTGGTCATCTCGTGTGTCGGATGTCCAAATCTCTTAAAGTATTCAGAACACTCTCCGTATCCAAGAAAACTTCCAGGATAACACGCTACCATATCAACTGAGATAACGTCATTATAATCGTATTTAGTGTTCCACAATCCGCTGTGTCCGTATTCGATGCAACTTTTCTGGACATCTTCAAGAAATTCTAATCGTGTCGGTTTCCATAAATTTTTCTCCTGATCGTAGTGAGCAGCGACTGATGGAACGGTAAAACAATTATTAAGTAATTGTTTAACTTTATCAGATGTGTATTCGAGGCGTTGTGCAAGATCTTTCATTTCCCCATGGAGAGATTCTGTACGATAAATATCACCATTAGATCATACAAACTAATCATGATGATCATATTCTGAACTCTGAAACAGCCAAACAGATACAGGGTTAATTTTACTGATATTTCTGATAGCATCAAATACATGACCATTATAAAATTTAACCGTTCTATCTCATGGAAATATTGTTACCGCCACAGTCCATGCATGTGCGTTATGATCAATAATATCTATAGAAGCTCCCCTTGATTTATATTTCGATTTGTACAAAATCTCCCCCGTTAACGTCTTCGCCGTTATTGGGAATTTTAATTTCTTTCCCAGCTCAGCAACGTCGCTGATAGACGCTCCGGTATCTTTAACTGTTTCTGCCCAGGTGTTTATTTTTTTGCGTCTTAAATCCGTTAAACCGTTTCCGCGTATCGCGTTTGTGAAGTGTTCTGTAACCCGTTCAGCTACGCAATTTATTCTTGATGTTGTCAATTTCATAGGTTTGAGATCCCCAACGTCAGGTTTATCATTTAACGGGTATAACGCGTATCCAACCGCAGTCACAGGGTATGATCGCTCGTAATACGGTTTATCAATACCAGTCAGTATTCCTGGTCTGGAATTTTTACTAATAACAATATTGTCTCCTGACCTATGGACAGAGTAACGTTTGTCACGAATAATCCAGGTGTCATCGTCTGTCTTTACAATAAATTTTATTAAAATAAAATATTTCTGAACAAGGTAATCAATAATCTCTTTTCCTCGTTTGTCATTCATCATATTAACGGTGTTTTTAATTCTGAATGTCGACCACACATGAGCCGCACCATTGTCGCGAAATTCCATTTTGGCCTCATGGATATGTTTTGTTATATCTTTATTCGTTAAAGCTAGATCTTGCATAGAAAAACTAAATTTATGCAGTCTGTCAAGATCAAATCTAGCTGCGGAGGGTTCAATCGCGGATAATTCCTGCATTATTATAATTAGGACAAATATATATTTAATTGAATTTTAATCTTTTTGTATATGATTCAAACAAAGAATCGATGCCATTGGCTTATGATCGGATATACTTCTCCTTGTAACAAAACATGCGTAAACGAATTCTGCGGCTTTCACATGCAATGCGTTAGACGGAGCAGTTTCGGACCAACACCGTGTATGCAGTGTGGTGTGGGGGTCAGAGGAAAAACTCAATTGTGTGCGCAATGCGGTGGTAAAAAATACAGAGTGCTGAAACGATATTACGATAAAAAAAAAAAAACACATCTTCTGAATCTCCTATAAAGACCGAAGAAGATTATCTCGCTAGATTTTCAAAATAATGATTTAAACAAATAATATTAGTATATAAATGAAGCAAAATGAGTTTGTGAAGCATCCAATAATCACCAATTATGAAGCATCTCGTGATGGTGTAATTAGGAACTGCAGATTAAAGAAACCAGTCGGTAATGTTAATAATACTGGTTATTTTGCATTTAATACCCAGAAAAAAAGATATTTATCACATAGATTCGTGTTCGAGTGTCATTTTGGAATCATTAAAGATGGATACGTAATAGATCACATTGATGGAAATCCCAAAAATAACTCGCTTGATAACCTGCAAGTTATTACGCAGAGTAAAAATTCTGCACGTGGAAATACAGGAAAGTGTAAAATATTTGGAAAGAGAGCTATTAAATCCATAAATACAGATGGCGAAGAAATTGTGTTTAGATCAATTACTTCTGCTGGGAAATACTTTAACATAGCATCACGTTCAGTAAAATACGTGGCAGATAATATCACGAGATCTGCCTTTTCAATGAGGTTTGGACAACGAATCAGGTTCACCTACATTAGTCTACCAGAACTTTCTTCATGAACCAGTATCTTTTTGCTTTCATAGTTTCATGCAGGTGTTTTTTCATTGATGTAATGTTATTATAGTATTAGGTAATGAAGCGAGACAACTCCGTCAAGCATAATAGTAAATATTGCAATTGTCGTACTTGTTGTACTAATGATATTACGAGTTTTGGTCAGAACCCACATGCACCTTATCAGGCTGAAGAGTCCAACACTATAAATATTTGATATATTTCAATAGTATACAAAATATATATCACATTCTCTGATTGTCCAAACTTCGACTGTAAAAACATTTCAATGAATTTAATTATATCTCAACAGTATTACAAATAAAAACGCCTTTATTTAATGTTTTTTTATTTTGTTGATTTTGTTCGAAATCCTCGTTTTTTGTTGGTTTTTTGTTCGAAAATCTCGTTTTTTGCATGAAAAATGACCAAAAATCAATGAAATTCGGCTAGATTTTGTAGCGCTGGGAGGGTAAAAACCGCAGCGATTCTCTAATTGATTTTGATGATTTTTCGATTTTATAGAAATCCTTGGCTAAAATATCACTATTTTTTGCTGAAATGAAGTGATTTTTGATCAAAATTTCTTGTTTTTTTTATCAGTTTTTAGTGAGTTATTGTCAAATTTATCAAGAAATCATCAAAATCAATTAGACAATCGCTGGGGTTTTTACCCTACAACAATTGAGAGTTTTCAATAATTTTATCGTTGTATAAATAATGATGCTATTATGCACATTATTCTATAAAATCTCAATAATATTTATATTTTTTACGTTCTTATGAAATCGCTGCGACCTAAGCAGTGAATTGTACATGAGGTTATTTTTAGAAATGAGCTGGCATTACGTGTTTGTATAGCTTATCGATTATTTTAGTATCCTTGGCAACGTCTGATTCATACAGACTTTTAGCTGTGTGTAATGCAGTTTCAAGCATTTGGAAACTGAATAAATTCACTTTTTACAATAAATTCTGATTTTATTAAGAAATCTACTGATTTTATTAAGAAATCCACTGATTTTATTAAGAAATGCATAATAAATTCTGATTTTATTAAGAAATCCACTGATTTTATTAAGAAATGCATAATAAATTCTGATTTTATTAAGAAATCCACTGATTTTATTAAGAAATGCATAATAAATTCTGATTTTATTAAGAAATCCACTGATTTTATTAAGAAATGCATAATAAATTCTTATTTTATTCTGTTACGCTAAGTACATTACGCTTAACTATATACTAATATTTTCATTATGTATACATATTGAAGTCCGGTGGCCGATTGCTAACGCGCTGGATTTTCATGCTCGAAGTCCGTGGTTCGAATCTTGTGACTGGCAGATTGCCGGCGAAGGCGATTTGATGCCAAAATTTGTTATTTATTGGGCGTAGCCAGCCCTTCTACGTTTCAATAGAAAAACTTTGTACACTTCTCCCACCATTGTCACTTGGTGGGTGCAATTTTGCACTCCCTGGGTGATTTTGATTGGGGGGGGGTGTGTGTGCAAAAATTTCTATTGAACGTAGAGAAGGCACGTAGTATTGTCCTAGGATAAGTTAGTTAAGTCTACATGTACTATGTTGTCATTATAAATATATGTAAATACATTACTGTAAGTACATTACTGTAAATATGCTTGATTTAGGGCTACATAAAATCATAATGCCTAGACAGCCCTCTGAATTTCTAGTATTTCGTTTCGATTAGGAATTCGCTTGGGGGGGTGTCTATGCGTCCATAAGATAAGTTTATATAAACCTCTGAGCCTACTAGGATGACCTTTGGCAACCTAGGGGTTTCACATGGGGTTAACGTGCTGTAAATATGCTTGCTGTAAATACGCTACTGTAATTAAGACTCCGTGTTTTGTGTTGCCCTTAATTAATATATAATCATCTTCATGTATATATATAATCATCTTCATGTATATATAATCATCTTCTGTATGTAATCATGTATATATAATCATGTGTATATAATCATGTATATATAATCATCCTGAAACAGTCCTTAGGGACTATTATTTTTATATTAAACAAACACTAATAATATAATGAATTCCGAAAATATTAATGTTATTATTTCTGCGATTAAAATATTACAACATAACGGTGTAAATATATCTGATAATCTTAATCCTGAAAAAATTCTGTCTGACTTTGAATCGTTAGAACAACGAAAATTAGAGAATCGGTACACACTACCATCTGATTATAAATTCATGAAGTTTATCCAGCAGGCAATGTTACAGTCGCTGGCAGCAGTTACAGATAATCAGGTAAAGCTATTTGTACCTCTCTCAAACGCTGTGGACAAAATTAAGTTAGAATTATCTCATGAATACGAACAGAAAAAGATTGTAACCTTCGTATAAGACAATTAAGAGAGCACTGTGAAAATGAGTGTGGAGTTAATGTGATAATGGCTAAACAAAATCCCTGGTAAGCATACAAGGTTATTTACTTATAATTTGATCTGCCCAGTAAAAAAAAAATATTCTGATCTGATAATTTTTTTTTGTTTTTTTAATGACGCATTGTGATAAAACGCTATGATAACGCTCTATGAGCGTACATACAGATTTATACTTAAAGTTTCATTCTGTAAATCCAAAATACGTCCTTGCTGATCAGTAAGTTTGAAATGTATCCTTGATAATAACAGATTATGTACACGTAGATAAACGGGGTTAATTGGTTCAGATATAATTAAATACCCGGGAGGAACTTGAGGGCTAAATGTATATAATATATATCCTTGCTGGGCAGCGCTACTTTTTGAAAGATCTACTTGATAACTGTCATCAATTACATCATATACTAGATTGACTGCGATCGTTGATGTTATATTAACAATACCCGGCGAGATATGACGGCCTCCACCGTATGGATCGTTGTTATGTTTAAGAATAACCGGTGGTGGGGTTATTTTTCTCAACGTTGTATATATTCCAAGAAAATATTCATCAATAAGATCATTAACTGATTTCTTTAGCTCATCAGAGCTAAATCCCGGAATTATAAATGTTGGTAACTGTTCTTCTGTAATTCCATAGTATTTAAGAAATACTGTTTTAAATATACGATTAAGTGTAACATGCTGAATTGGGTTGTCTTCATTAACTATGTGCGTTACGTATTTAGTTGTTGATGATGGGTCTATTAATAATTTTTTTCTCTCAGCAAAAACCTTATTTACATATTCTAGATCTGATGCAATTTGATTTAAATGTTTTATTGTCTCGATTATCTGATTGTTTACATCATCGTCATAATGCTGTGATAATGAAGTAAATAAATTTCGTAGATCATTAAGTACACGTCCATGTTCAGATTTAATCGGATTAAAAATTTCATTAATGGCTTCAACATTAAGAGTTAATAATTTTTTTTTTTTTACCATCAATTTGTTTGAGAAAATAGTCTGCAATTCTATCTATATAATGCGGAACTCTTTCATCGCCTAAATATTTTTGCCATGGATAAACCTCCTTAACTTTTCGATATTCTGGAAGTTTTATAAATATTTTTTCCGTTGTGAGAAATTCATTTTTGGTTAGTTCTGGGATTTCATTATAAACGGGAACAGCATCAGGCCATCCTAACACCGATCTGATCGAACTTTGATAAATATCTACGATATAATCAGGGGAATTTATTTCAGTCCCAGATGATAATGTTGGTTCGTAAACAGTAATCGCTATTTTAGGTTCTTTCCCCGTGATAGATTTAATTCTGCGTTGGAGCTCATCATTAATCTGTTCTATTTGATAACTGCCCGTTGAAATTCCAACAACTTGCCAATCAGGAGTTCCATCAGGTTTATTTTTATTCGCGAATACCAGCGAATTATTTGGTGGTAGTCCACCGAATGGTTTTGATCTGATATTTGGCCAACTATGATAAACCCGTAATTGCGCTAGCGCTATTTCACTTGCTGGAATTGCAGTTGGAAAGTTAACGCTAAATTCGGGATTGGTCGAACTTAATGATATCATAGTAGTTTTTGACGGCGTTGTATTAGTGACGATTTTCTGCAATAGTTCTAACGATGACATTATTTAAAATACTCCGTTATTGAATAGAACGCAATCTCATGAATTCAACCTTCAGTCGCGCAAGTTACTTTATCGCTAGCGATTTTAAATGCTTCATCGTAGGTTTTCATTATCGTTGCAAACTCCTCATCAGATATTTTACCATCGCTGAGATACGCAGAAAGATACGATGATAGTTTAGAATAGGATGTTGTTGCTGTTATAGTAGTTTTGTTATATACTCTTGTAATTTATCATTTGTACACGTAGATATCTTTTTAGCGATAATATTAAGAATGCCTGCGCATGTTGTTGCCGTTGAAACGACGATTGTTACAACTGCAGGTGCTGTCATTGTTATTGTTGATAATAATAATCCGGTTCCAGCAATAACAGCGGAAATTGAGTAAACAATTATATCAATAACAACCATACGTCTGCGATATTTTTTTGCTTTTATTGTATAATCGTCGATGATATTTTTTAGTTTGGTTTGACACTCACATACTTGAGCGTATCTGTGACGTTGAACGTCGATAAGTGAATCCGTCATTCGATTCATTATACTAACAACGTCATTTAATTAAGCTTCAGCTACGAATTCCAGGCACCACCAGTAACGTCTCGGGGGCATTTCCGTTGATGTCAACGTGAACGTTTCCTTGATGTCCTTGGTTAGCATCACCAGCAAAGGATTATGATATACATTCGGTGATGATGAAGTGGCCGCAGTAATTTCCGAACCGTACAGGGATAGCCTGTATAACCCTGTTACCTCTGCGGTATGTTCGAGAGTTTTATTTTGCGGTGTCCATGTTGTTGATCCTGATGCTACTGTGTATACCACATTGACGATCTGATTGTGAGGAATTTTAATCAGATTAGTTTTTTGAACAATACTAGGTATTCCACTGACAATATCGTTGAGTTTCATGTTAATATCGGAGAGATTGATATCAACGATTGGTGGAGTTCCAAAAAAATCATTAATAGATCTGTTCACGTTTCTACGAAAATTTAAGAAAGTTTGTAGGTGATTAGTAAAATTAGTATTAATTGTAGTCATTTCATTATTGATTGTTTTTATTGCTGTTACTTGATCGCTAGCGATCTTAATGTTGCTATCGTCTACATATTTCTTCGTTACAGCGTCGAAATCTGATTCTGGTGTTCTAAGATTATTAATACCATTATTATTCATGTTGAGAAATGCACGCATTATACCACCATTGACTAATACGTACTTAGATTCTTGATCATCGACGTATTTTTTTGTTGCTGCATCTGTATCTGCGGTTGGGTTCCCAAGGTCTATAATTTTATTTCGATTCATGATAATGTAACCCGTGAATGAATCACCAGCTCGCTTGATAAAATCGTTAACTGACTTACCGGAATCTTGTATTTTACCTTGATCAGAAAAAATAACGATATATTATTAACCGCGGTGGGAATTCGTATAAGAACATCTAACAGTTGTATATTACTCGTTTTTAATCGTCCTTGTTTATCCTGAAAAACAACAACTTCATTTTGATCCACACTTGTGATATTTAATAAATCATCGATTTCATTTCTGAGCTGATCAAGAGTTGCGTATTTAGACAAATCGACCCCCTGATGAGCTTTGCGAGAAGATCTTCCATAAATATCTACCATTATATTTACTGATATCTGTTTAAGTGTGACAACGTGGTATATTCATGCACGACTTTATGAGGTGGTGTTGTTGATTTTGATACAGCATCAAGTACAGCGAGTACTTCTCGACCGCATATCGGCGGATCAGTTAATTTTTGTGTTGGTAATGTTGAATACCAGATTTTAGAACGCATCGAATTCTGAGCAGTATTTATATTTTCATAAACTCTTTTGGTGGTGCCAGTCCATACGAACTAAAATAAATAATTCCACGTGGATCAATTGCATACGCCACCCAATGAGTGCCTGAACCAGAGTTTTTATCGAGATTAATAATACCAGTTTCATGTTGCATTGCAACGGTAGGTAATTGATCACGCATAAAAACTCCTCTAAAGTTTTTTATATTCAGTTGCTCAGCGGCATTAAGTAAATCAAAATTAGACATAGGAAGAATCATCGAATTCGATGACGAAGTTACCGGGGCAGTCTTAGGCCGCTTCCGCACCACGAATGTGGGGTCCCTGGTAATCTTAGACCGCGACCGTATGCTGGGCCTGATAATCTTAGACGGCCCGGCTGTGGAACGTTTGGTGCTCTTAGACGTCTTCCACGTTGTTTTGCCCGTGATCTTTTTTTTTCAATTTTCTGCGTGCATAATTCCTTGACCCGTTGCTTTCTTTAACGCCATTCCAGCAGCGGTTCCAACAGAGCCTAATGCAGCTGCTTTTGCAACAGCTGGGGCTGCAGCGGCTATTATTGCTGGTAACGCGGCAAGAAGTGGAAATATACCACCCGTTTTAACGATGTCTTTAATGACACTCGCAGAAAGATTGAGTTTTATACCTTTGTTTAGTTTTTATGCTTCATAAAAATGCCTATGCTGGCGTTCTGATAATGATAGCTTATTTGGACCACTCTCGATTTGTTCTCGCTTTAGTGATATTTTTGCCGCACAATTATTTTTTGATGATGATTGTAGCTTTTTAATCTGACCAGGAGTCAGACTGACGTTAACTAGATGTGACATTTATAATTATTATGAGTGATCTAATTACATGTTTTCTATTGGGGCATCAATAACTCTCATTCGTCCACCAACACCTTCAAGTAACATCGATTTATCGCTAAGTATAACAGCGACAGCTCTGTAATCAGCAATAGCTCCTCGGTTTACGCGAGCTCGAAAATATATGTCAACGACTGATTGTCTGGTTAAATCTAAATGTTCCAGCGAAAAGTAATAAATCGGATATAATGTTGTAAAATCTAACTGTGATATTTGTAAACCAGAATCGATATTCTGATCACGTCCCATAAATGTCATTAATCGATGATATGCATGCGCAACATGATTATTTTCAAAATTTAGCAACACTTCTTCAGAAGGTTCTTGATGTCCGTTTATCCTCAAAGAAACTTCACTAACCCCAAGCGTGTCAAATGTCATTATGCTTAGATTTTGTGAGTTTACTCGTGCAGCATCTTGTAATGCAATAAATATATGTCGCGGTGCAGAAACACCTTGTTGTGATGCTATTTGCCAAGTAAATAAACCATTAATGTTACTCTGGATAGAATCTGTGGTCATTGTCAACCATGATAACATCGATTTACCACCTTGGCTCATAAAAGAAAGTAAATGTTCTTCTTCAGGTATTGTTGGAGTCATTACTGGCATCCACAGAGAAAGTTTTGTAAGAATTACTTTACCAGCATCAGTACCAGCGGGTCGCCATATTGCATCATCGTCGGTACCCTTTCGCACAAGTGCAATTGTATGCTTAGCTCCAAATATAACCTTCCTAACATTTCTACAGAATCCAAAGATATATGATAATGGAATTGCACATGAAAATCTTCTCCTTGCACCAATTAACATTGCTCGACGTGATCTAAATCCTAAGTTAAAATCTGGATCAGCACCATGAACCACCGGCCACACATCAGCATCAGCGTTGTTGGCGAAGTTTCTTGGTCGTCTTAGTTCATATTGTTGATGCTCTGGAAATTTAGAAGTATCCTTTGAAAACGTCATTGACGGACCAGCTGATCTTGAGTAATCATCACTATATCGCGCAAGACCAATTATCGTCGTGGCAACGTCGACGTTTTCATGACAGTCCTCAATCTCTCGTCCATCAATGATATATGCTGCACCTTTAAATAACGCCATAATACCATTATTAACAAAACTAACACCCGTATCAACTGCGTATGGAGTATTATCAGCTCGCAAAATTTCACCTTCAACCTCGATAAATGCTTCAGCGGGTAAGAAATATCTGCTTGTATTTTGAACTTGTATCTCATATCTTCCACGCTCGTCAGGTATACGTGCGTCATAAGAATAATATTGATAATCAAGTACCGATTCATCTTTTAAAACTGGTGCATCCATGTCAAACGCGGGATCAGATATACGCTTGAACATTATTTATTATTATCGTCTTCGTCTAACACGAAGACCGCTTCCTGCTATCAGACTAGCGGTTATATTTTTTTCTTTTTCTAACCCAACATCAGTGTTGGTAGCCAACTCCGCTAGTTTTTGATTAGCAGCTTGATTTATTATTTTACTGACATTTGCGGGCATCACTTCAGTGCTGGGTAATTTTACTGGTTGAGGTTTTCGTCGTATTAATCGCGCTAGTCTATCCTTGATTGCTGAGAATGCTTTGCTAGCAACATCACCAACAACGCCAATACCTTTTTCACGAACAACATCGATAGCTTTCATTCCTAGTTGCTTTGCAAGTGGTATTGCTTTTGGGGCTATCCTTCCAAATAGACCCTGAACAACATCGCCTAGTCCATTTCCGTAGGTCGTTTTGTATACTGGTAATCGTGAATTTATTACCCTGACCATGGTTGGTCTATGAGTGTGTACGATCATATTATTATTAAGTGATTTTATCACTAATTGCATCTAATTACACACTCAGTCGCTGTAATAATCATCGGCGATTTCATTAATGAGGGACCGATATACATTAATATCCATAACATCACCTGTAAATAATCGTTTACAAATATCGGCTGCTTCATTAATGATTTCTGGGGAATTATTGCCAGCTCGTTTTCCTCCAATGAGAATTTCTAGTCGATCAACATCAGCAAGGACGTTATTGGGACAAGTAATAAGACCACTTCCTAAACCACTTCCAGTTGCGCCAGGGTCTTGATATTCTTCCTCTGTTTTTTTGACTGGTTGTCGTGGTGATTGCAATTGTTTCATCATTTCTTCTAAATGTTTATATTGTTCTTGGGGGTTTTTATGTTTTATTTGTTCCATTAGTTGTAATTGTGGGGATCGTGGTGATTCAAATTGTAATTGTTGTGGTGATCGTTGTGGTGATGATGATAACTGTTGTGGTGATCGTTGTGGTGATGGTAATGTTCGTTTACCTCGTTTAGCTCTTTCTTCTATATATTTATTTGCAGCATCATCAAATCTATTAAAATTTATAGTATCTTCTTCAGATCTAATTTCTGGAATATCAGTAGCGATGCGATATACATCCCTAATCCAATCAGCACGTTTTAGAGATTTAACATATTCTGGTTTTACATTTTTTTTTCTTTCATAATGTCCAAACGCGGCAATAGCAAGTAATTGATTTGGGTCCTTGATAGCAGCAGTATCTTCAGGTGTAAATTTATCTATTATCTTAATTCTGGTTCTTGGTGGTTTAGGTTGTGGTTGAGCTGCTTGAATTCGGCCAGCAATATCAACAGGTAATGTTTCAAGAGCTCTTTGTGTTGCCTCAGTTGCTGTAACAATTTTCTTTGTTGGTTCGACAATCGGTTTAAATAATTGTTCTGCATCTTCTGCAAATTCCACTTGAGACTCCTGACGAGCTTGTAGTTGTTGTTTGACTAAATCACGGACGGGTAAATATTTTTTGATTGCCTGTAGTCGCTCTCGAGCTAATCTAGCTGAGTGTGGTTCTCCAATCATTATTGATAATATTTATAATGGCTGTTTAATTTACAGCAGCAGAGGGGGTGAACTACCGATATCGAGTGACCAACGCGTAAACGAAACAAATAAAAAAACGCGTCAGAGATAAAGTAACGTGATATAAAGTTAGAGGCTGCGGTTTAGCGTTACTGACCTTATATTTTCAGCACTCGTAGGAACCTTTAATTTTCATAAATAAGGTCTCAGACAAAATAGTCTGTTCACCCCCTCTGCTGCTTATTGTTTACAGTCAGTATAATAGTTCAAACGGGCTGACGTTTCTTATCATGTAATGCAATTGCGACTCTAAATAAAAGTCTCATCGGGGAGGGATTATTCACAGTGACTAATGCCTTGCATGGTATTTACTGATAAAAGAGGATACAAATAAATAGTAACGCGCCGTTGGTCCTTGTGCAAAAAATAGGCCATGATTTCATTGAGCTGGCTGCCGCCATATTGTTTTCGAACAAAGCATATAGTGAAGTGTAATAACACGGATGCTGCCAACATTTTAAAATTTAAAACAGGATATACATATACATGCTTCTAGAAAATTACTTATTTAATATGGTGACCACTAAGCATTGTTGTTATGGTTCATGTACAAGTGATTCGAGATATCAGAAATATAGTGTTTGGTTCAATGGATTTGGAAACGGTTTCCAAAACCTGACAAGGAGAGAGAGAGGTCTATGCGATGAATACATCGTTGCGGCATACGTGATTTGTGACGAAGGATACATATATATGTATCTTGCCTTGATACAGTCATGGACTCTCCCAGCAGCAATAGTAGTAATAGTGAGAAGAAGAACAGTAAAAGCAAACATTAACACGTGCAATTATAACATAAATACCAGGGTTATTTACAATAATAATAACAATATTATTATTATTATTATTATTATTATTATTATTATTATTATTGAAAAGGATGATAAAAGCACCGAAACAACAACAAAAACAATAATAAATTGCACTTAGTGTAAAATTCAGTATCAACGTGATGGTGGTGCCTATACGGTGCTTATTATTACAATCGGTACAAAACAATATAAGAATACAGTTACTAATCACTCATGTCAATATCTATAATTTCAAGTGATTTCTGGCTTGTATATTGCATGTATACATGAAACATACTGCAGACAGGAAGGTAAATCAACTGTTCTGTTATTTGACCGCTCCGGTGGCCTAGTGGTTAGAGCGTCCGCCTCGGATGCGGGAGGTCGCGGGTTCTAACCCCGGCCGAGTCATACCAAAGACTTTAAAAAATGGTACTAACAGCTGCCTCGCTTGGCCTCAGCATTAAGAGGTTAGGGTTAGGACTGGTCGGCCTGGTGTCAGGATAATGTGACTGGGTGGGACATCATGCCACATGTCTGCGGCATGATGCCCCAGTGTTAGACATCACTACAAACTGTCACACTGCAGACATCGTAGCGATATAACTGAAATTTTTTTAAAGCTACGTTAAAATTCTAAATCACACACACACACATAAACACACACTGTTCTGTTATTTACAACACTTACACACAAAAGAGCATTGAAATTCCAAGATACAAAATACACTATACACGAAATTTTATCTAACGATCGTAGTCTAGAGAACACAGACACACTAACACTGTACAAAACTATCATACCGACATACACAGTCATTTGAGCAAATTTAGCGCCTTGTACATCGCTTTCATTAAGAAGAATAACACTGAAAATATTACTCTTCGCCATTACGCTGTCTTTGTCCGTAACCGAGTTGGTGGCTATTTTTAGGAATGGATGTCACTGCGTGTGATGAGTCACAGAAGTAAAAAGTCACAAGCGCCTAAAGACGTACCGGCCTACATCAAAAACTGTACGATCTTTTCTTATTCAGTTATAATAGTAACGTCGACTTAGTACAACGCCTACTCTTTTGAAGCCCTAAGCATTTTACAGTATTAGATGACACAAAGAAGCATCTACAACGACAAGATTACAAAAACATAAACCTGAAATTATACATTTTTAAAAAATGCTGACAATAATTAAATAAGTAACATTATTAAGTCTATAAATCTGATCCTGCTTTAGTCGAAATAGTTGTCACAGACTTACCGGAGTATAATTAAATAACAGTATCAAAGGAACAAAACTCCAGTGAAATCTCCCCATCTTCAACTGTCTATCCTGATATACAATAATATAGAGTGTTATGAAAGATTAATTCATCAGCCGAGGTGGGGCCGGTTGTGGTTCCGAGGTGGGGCCGGTTGTGGTTGCAATGGAATGATAGGACACGTCACAATTACTAGTTCCGGTTCAGTATGTAATGTCAGCTGATGCTACGATACCGCACTCTTTCAAAGTTCTAAATTAAAATACATTACCATACATAAGCAAATTCATGTTGGAAATAATATCTGGGGATATTTTTAGACAGCCAGATATGTCCTTTATAGATCAACTATAGATACAATGAAATCTAAAATGATGTACTGAACTTCTGTTGCCAATCATTCTAAAATAATGGACATTTGCTCATGTGGGATATGAAACCATGTTGAGATCAGTTGTACAAAGTTATATTCAAATAATCTGTTTGAACATTTCTGTTATAATGTTTAGAGTGTCATTTAACAATTATTATTAGTAACTAATAATGCATAAAGAAAAATGGTTTATTAGAATGGGATATCAGATTATGCACAATGCTGCACTTTGTCCATCAACGTCTTACCAAACTGAACAATAAATACGAATAAATTTGGTGTTAAACTTACTTCAGTTTGCTGTTTCTATATATCCAAGGGAACATAGACATGAAAAATGTATATTTGATCCCTTTGATCTTTTGTAATTTTTCAATCTCTGACAGTTTAAAATGCCTTAGTAGACAACCCGAGTAGACTCTACTATAGTGTTTAAAACTCCATCCCTCATTAAGTACCATATAACCATGTTTATAAACTGTCTTTACAAACAATTATTGTAAGCCATACACGCAGATAAGTGTTACTCATATAATCACACATTCATAAACATTAACCGCTTGGACCCATAATAAATAATCAAATAGCCTAAAGGCACAATATCAACCAGAAAGATGTCTTCGCGTGTTTTGAATAAAGGCCTCGTTCTGATTTTCAAAGATTTTTTTCTCCGGCAGAATATGACAAATATCAATTATTTTAATTTCATTATCCTTTTTTAAAGTAAATATACACATTATATCAAAATTTCATGTGTCTATCATTAATAACAAACTTTCTATACCAATTTAAACTTTTAACGATATACTTCTGAAAGCAGGCCAAATTACTCGTGGCCAATTTTAATCAAAATTTTATATCTAAATGACAGATGTTTCAACTTTACACATGAGATCCTTTTGAATTTCATTTCAAACAAGGTGTATGACAGCTGTCAGAAAGTGTGTAATGCTGGTGTTACACAGGGCGCAAGTCAATATATACAACATATCAAAAGGGATATGAGCTTTTGCCAAAATGCCGAAATGTGTCAATCAATTTTAAACTACAATGAACAATAAAAAGGAATGCATTTTGTGTTACACTTACTTTCATTTTGGTGTTTTCTGATATTCAAGGTAAATAGATCTGGGGAATGTATATTTGATCCATTTGACATATATTTCTTTTGATACTTTTCATTCTCTGACAGTTTAAAATGGCTTCTTAGACAACTTGAGTAAGCTCTTGTATAGAATTTCATCTCCATCCCCCCATTAAATGCCATATAATTATGTTTTATAACCAATTACGGAAAGCCATACAAGCAGATATGTGCTACTCATATAATCACACACACCCTCACATCCCATCAAAAGCGCATAAATTAAGTAATTGGACCCATAATACAGACTGTAAATAATTTAAAGGCATAATGACAGCTAGAAGGAGGCCTTCGTGTGTTTTGAATAAAGGCATCACTTTAATTTTGAAACAAAGTTTCTCTGACAGAATTTTACAAGTATCCACCATTGCAGCTTGTATGTCTTGTGGGAATACATACATGCTGATGATAATGAGTATCATCCTCAACAGATCCTATATATGTGCATTTTTGGGAGAAAATAATTAAATTTTATTTTTTTATTATATTTTGTTTAATTTTTAATTCATTGCTATATTTTAAAAATCAATACACACATAAATGTCAAAAGTTTATGTGTCTATCATTAATAATAAACTTTTATACCAATTTAAACTTTCCATTATATACTACTGACAGGACTCGGGTCACAATTAATTTTCTATAGATTCTGTACGCTTGTTTCTCTTTAGTGAACTTTCCACTGTGTCCATATCATAATAAATCATATCTTATTCTAAAATACATTCAAAGAGGAATTCACGGTGAAGTTCTTGTCATAGATTATCCGGCATTTTCTTTCCTAGGCTGGGCCCCGAGTGGCCGAGTGGTCTAAAGCGCTGTCCGTTACGGATCACTGCCATCTCACCTCTGTCTGCGTTGGTTCGAGTCTAAGATTCGGCGAATATGGATATGTGAGAAAGCTTGCCAGTAGCTTCTCGTGGGTCGGTGGTTCTTTCCGCGGATTTCCCGGTTTCTTCCTCCACCATTAATACTGGCCGCCATGTATAGCCTATCGTGTGCTGAAAAATGGCGTTAAGCCCCACAACAACAACAACAACAACAACAACAACTTTCCTAGGCTCGACTGAAAACAAAGCCCGTGCAGTGGGTCACATATTTCACTTTGGGATCAGATTCACTGCCTCATTTCTCACTGTGCACTGTCGCCAAAATATACACAGACACCACACCATAATGTTCAAACACACACACAAGTAGTAATGGAAATAGAGACTTCTAGCCCCAGGACCTCTCCCAACCCTCAAAACAAATATAAATTACCATCTCGGAGACCCACCAAACCCTATCCCAAAACGACTTACAATTTTTAGTAAGGAGATTTCTAGCCCAAATATAATCCAAGACCTTTACCCACCTGCAAACAAATATAAATTACCATCTCGGAGACCTACCAACCTCTATCCCAAAACGACTTACAGTTTTTAAAACCTCTACTTCCTTCAAACAAATACGAGAATATAAGTGAAACATTATTTCTAAAGTTTAAACAAAATTTCATACCCTATCATTATCATACTTTTATTGATTCTTTTTCATACCTGCTGACTCTCATTGGTAGAATATCTGTTAACATACTGTCAATAATACGAAACTCGCGTATTAAATCGTCCATATCATATTTTACACCTCGCAAGTAAGATCGTATCTGATCAAGTAATTTTTTGTAAGTTATACTAGCTGTTTTGCAGGCATTTTTTTTAGTCACCAGACGAGGTTCAATTTTTTTACACGCTGTTGAAAGAGAAACACCAACGCCTGATATTATTAACAAAAACGGATTTAATGATGCTCCACTTGAAATTATACCAGAGCTAGTCATTAGCAGTGGCAAATATGATATTATCCGAAGTATTTTGCTATAGTATTTATAACATTTCTTCACGCACCAAAGTTTTTTATGATAATATCTGTAATATTAGCGCGTCAACATCTTGTTTTGGAATATCTTCTGAAATGTGATTGAAATCGATGATTTGTTTTTTCATTATACAATATTTTATACAAAGACAAAAGTTCTAGCACCAGCAATCGAATCGAGAAACTCGCGGAATTTATTATTTTTAGGATCAGCTAAAAACTCTCTATATTTATCATAAACATCTGACGAAGTATCATTATATCGTTCATCTGTTAGTACATACTGTTTCTTTAACCAAGCGTATGAATCAAAACTATTTCCTACTTCACTCTCGTGCAAATCTGTTTTATTCACCAAATTACTGTAATCGATTTCTGTCTCATCGATATACCCTAAAACTAAACTCAACTGATCTAACGTGAAATTTTTGAGAACAAGATGTTGTCTGATAATTGCATATGCGACTACGAAATTTGCTAACATTAATTTCTTAAGCTGATCTAGTTCAGTTTGTAGGAAGACCAACAGCGGAAGCTACTTGTAACATCACTTTCTCATATGGTTTTGTGAGTATTGTTTTAACTTCGTTGTAATAATTTCGTAGTGACAATTGTCTAGAGTACTGGAATGATGGGAAGGGAACATCATCTTCTTCACTTATATCATAATAAGAATCAGACTTTACTTCCAACTTTGTTTGATCGACTTCTTCAAAAAACTTTTCTCGCTCATCATCACTAAAATTACTAATTTCATCGTCTAAACTTTTGATTATTTTTAGAGACTTGTTAACAATAATCGGATCAAATTTTGGGTCTTTTTTACGTATCATTGGCAAAATTGCGTTTGCGTATACTTTAATAGTTAACTCTGCGTCTGACGTCATAGTAACGATTTTAACTAAGGTTTCTTTGTCATGGTAGTACATACCGAGATGTTTAAATATACCTCGTTTTGAAAAACTATCATATAACTTTTTGTTTCTTTTCATTCTCATTTTTTTATTTTCCACTAGTCTGTCAAGACGAGTATGATTTTCGTTTATTCGTCTTTCTTCTAGTGTTTTTCCACTATAAACTCGTGCTTTTATTAAATCTGATTTTATTATCAAACCTATGTTAGACCAATTAAGCTCGAGTAATATTTTTTTAATATAATTTCAACTTGTTTTTGTTCTTCTAGACAATCATCAGGGTGACAGTATCTGCTTATAACATCAAAGTTTTCTATTTGCTTTTTTCAGTTGTGGTCCTCGCATATATATATAACACGAATAAAATTAGCAAAATCTGCTGACAATGTTGGATTGTTCAATGATTCGATGTTAAGTTTTTTTTCAAACTTTGTAACATTTTTTTTTTGTTTCATTAACGGCTCCAACATCTATTTTAGGGTTTAAAATATTATCATAAAATTCTTTCGCGATGGTTATAATTGGTGGTTCTGACATTATTTTATAACATTAGATTAAATTTGATCATCAAGTGTATATATTTGAAATGCTGTTAGTCCTGGAAATGGATACTCAGCAGCTAAAACATTAACTCGAAAATATAAGTACTTGTTAACACTGTTTTCTGTCGGGATTGTAAAATATTGTGTTGCTGAAATGTAAATGTCTGTTGTACTATACAATGTTGTCCAATTAATCTCATCATTTGATCCTTCCAATCGCCAATTATAAATCTGACCAATACTAGAGTTTAATCGGCCTCGCAAATGAAATTGCCAAATAGCAACTGCAATGGGACATTTAATTTTAATCCAAAAGTTTTCAACTTCTCCGTTGGTCGTCCACTGGTGTCTATCAGAGAAAGCGTAATAAGGATAATTTTCAAGATAATATGTTGATGCGCTTACCTCAAACCCAACTCGATTGTCAGTTGCTTTATAAAGTGTTGGAATACACCCAACATTGTTTTTAATTCGTTTTGTACCACCACCAGATACACTGTCAACATAAGCCTTATTTGTCAGATCATAATAGTTAACTGGAACATATGTTGTAGTTATCTTTTTGTCTCTCATGTTTATATTACCTGACATTGGTCCACCAGATTTTTTAAAGTATGGGGCAAGTTCTTCTTTTAACTGAGCATAACTGATAGCATCAGTATCATTAGCTGGTGGCGAGGTTGTTGGTAATCCAGTAATTTTTGAGTTATTACTCATCGTAAGGTTACCTGTCATTGTATCGCCGGCTTTGTTAAGTTTATTATCGTCAACAGATTTTAGCTGCGCATAACTTGCAGCTTGTGTTTGATCTAAGTTTTCTGGCGGATACGCAGTCTCCAAATTTATTTTTTTTTTCCTGACATGTTGATATTACCTATAACCGTTCCACCGATTTTATCAAGTTTGTTATCATCCACATACCTCAACTGTGAATAACTTACCGCTTGTGTATAATTTAAGTTTGTTGGTGGATACCTGGTCTCTAAATTTATTTATTTTTTTTCTGACATATCTAAATTACCGCTTAAAGTTCCTCCTGTCAACGACAACTTGTTGTCATCAACAGATTTTAGTTGTGCATAACTGACAGCTTGTGTGTTATTAACATTTATTGGTGGATACGCTGTTTCTAAACCTAGTACTCGTTGATTTGACATAAACAGGTTTCCTGTCATTGTGTCACCGGATTTTTTCAGGTAACCTAATAAATCAATCTTGCCGTCTGTTATTGTTGTACTTTCAGTTTTTGACGTTGAATTGTCTATCAATGTTCCAAATTTTGTATAGTAGCTCATTATTTATTGTCCTACATAAAATTGTCAACATTAATCAGTTTAATATAACATAAAATTATATAGCAAACAATGGCAAAATCGACAATATTAAATTTTGATACAGAGCGGTTGGTGAAACATAAACATAACAACGAACTTCCAGATTGTCATTATCTTATTCTTGGGCGAAGTGGATCGGGAAAAACAAATTTGCTAATGAATTTACTTCTTGGCGATAATTTTAATTACGATCGAGTTTATATTTATACAATTAATCCGCAGCAAGATAAGTACGAGCTACTAAGCGAATATAATAACAAACTTCGTGATGATCTTGATGCTGGCGAAGATTTTTTTATTATCAAACAACCAGAAGATCTTGTTCCAGTTAATCAACTTGATTCGTCCGAACATAAAATAGTAGTTTTTGACGATATTCCGCTAAACAATGTAGAAATGAACAAAATAAGATCGTATTTTTCACTGTCTCGAAATAAAAAATGTAATTCTGTTTATTTAGCTCAAGGTTTTTATAATGTTGATAGATTTATTCGGCGAAATACTGGTTGTTTTATATTATTTCCGGGACTGGACAATGTTGACGTTAGAAATATTGCAAACGAGCAATGTGGTGACGTAACAAAAGATAAATTTATTGAATTATATCATAAAGCTACAAAAGATAAATATAACTTTTTCTTGTTTGATAAGCTTACACGTGATCCAATTAAAATGTTTCGCTGTTGTATTGACAGTTATCTGCAGTAAGGTGTTTTCCACTTCTTAAAATTTCATAAAATTTATATATAATAATTATGGATAAACGAGCAAAGTACAAAAAACAGATAGAAGATCTAAAAGAAACTTGCTCAATCTCAAGCAGCATTTAAGCAAAAAGTGTAGCAAGCACGACGTGGACAAATAACTGCTGCAGAAACAACAGCTATGATTCTCAAACCAGTTACTGAAGCACTACTTGGAAAACAACGTGAAACAAAACCACTATCAGAAGAGGAATCTAAACAATTACTGGAAAAAGGTTTAGTCGGGCTTGTTAAAGAAGAACAAGAAGCTGCTGTTGAAAAAATTATTAGAAGATCTGATGAAGAAAAGGTAAAGTTAGCTAGAGAACTTGTAAAACATATTGTTAATCCTGCTGCTAGACAAGCTGAACTAAAGCGGCTATTAAATAATCCACTTTTACTTGAACGAAGATTATCAGAAAGAGTATCAGTTGATCCGATTGGAAGAATGTTAGACGAGATGATGAAAAAAAGTAAAGGTCAAATAATGTTGGAGGAGATGTATGAGGAAGAAAAAGCTAAAAAAGAAGCCTTTAGAAAAGAACATGGACTAGATATCCAAGAAGAGAAAAATTTTAAAGATGCTCTAGAGAGTATAAATGACGAAATAAGAAATTACGAGTATGAATCGTTTAACGAAAAATACGATTTTAAAAATGTGAGATTACGAGATATTTAAAAAATGATTACAACGCTGAAGAAAATATTAGTAGGTTAGAAAAAATAAAAGAAAAAAGTAAGAAACATTTAGACAATGTAAAACTGGAAAATGAAAGCTACCGCGACAGTATCAGACAATACCGACACTGGATTATCGCTGATCTTTATATTAAAGCTATTCGTAATATAAAAAATAGCGTATATCATGTTCATCCCTCTAGTGGTTTGAGTAGTGAGGCAAAAGAAATATATGAAATACGTATGAAAGCTGATAAAGTTGTCTCAAAGGACATAAAAGATCCTATTGAAAGACAAACTGAACTAAGTCGGTTGGTTGATGATTATGATGAACTTAATAAAAGGTTAAAGACAGCTGAAAAAGCAAAAACAGGAACCGGTGTAAAAATATTTACATCAACTGCTGAAATGATAGGCAGATTAATGCTGTTGATATCATCAAAAGAAGCTGGTAATATTAGTGGTGAAATTGATAATGAAATTATTGATATATTAGATCATCTAAGATCATAAAATTTATTAACATCTGACGAATACGAAACTTTACACCTTGATTTGATATAAATCAAGGCGATTTAATCGCAACGACTTAATTTTGTAAAAATATAGTAAATAACAATGTCAACAACATTATTACTAGACTCTAGTACAGCTGCGAAAGATAGTGCAGATTTTTCAGTAAATTATATTCCGCCAATACAACTTGATACTGAAAAACAGTATGAAATTGGACTAATTTCATGTACGTGTTGGCATTCCATGGCAAACGTGAAAACTGGTGTCAATGATGAAATTTCATTTGCTTTGTTAGTTCCAGATATTATAGGGGGTAAGTTTAAAAAATATCAAAATTCCACGAGGAGCTTATAATATCACTGATCTAAAAAAGACAATAAAGGAGCTTATGCAAAATGAGAAGATAAACCCTGATAAATTCGAGTTAACACCAAATTATAACACGTTACGCGCTAGAATGACATTAAAAGATACTATAGTAGTTGATTTTACATCCGATAACCACATATGACGGTGAACTGCCGGTAAATATAACTGACGTAAACACAATATTAATAAATTGTTCTATTGCATCTGGATCTTACTCAGCCCAGGGTAGTAAAGGACAAACGATATATAGTTTCTCGCCAGAAGTTCCACCGGGCTCGCTCATGCAAATTAGTCCACGGCAAGTTATTTATTATCCGCTAAATGTTGAAAATCAAATAACAACAATAAATATGCAGTTGACAGATCAATCTGGACGACAGCTGGATCTGAATAACGAGGTTGTTACTTATTATTTACACTTACGCGTTGCGTAGTTTTATACAACCCCATGATATAATGAAACAGAGATAAAAATTTTATCGAAGAAAAATAGTTGGAGGATTTTTTTGGAAATATATTTACTAAAGTTATTGAAAATGCTCCGGGAATCGCGCGTAAAGTTGCACCAATTGCACTTGACGCAGGTAAAGCTTTTGCAACTGGAGCTGCATCTGCCGTTGGAACTGCGGTGGGACAAAAAATAGCTGATAAAGTAAAAGGCACACCGTCTTCATCTGAGATAAAACAAGTTATGTCAGAAATCGCTCCAACAAAAGAAACTCAACGTGCTATGATAACAACAATAAAAAAACTTTTATCGCCAAAGGGCGAGCAGATCATACAAAAATTAATATCTAAAGTAATAGCGCTGCAGTGACAATTTTATATAATCTAATAAATAAAAAATGTCTGTTAAAAATTATCTCGATTTAGCAGAAAGTTATGACACCGATGACACTGTAACAGAATTTGAGTATGTTGAGTATCTCGATGAAAATTCTAATGAACCAAATAAAACTGGTATTAGAACATTTAATATTCGAGATGAAGATGTATTTCTACTGCCACATAAAGCAATGTTAGAAGTTCCTGGACAGATTATGACAGGGGCCAATCCGCCTGTTGCAATTGCAGCTGGAACAGAAGTAGCTCTTATAAATAATGGTTGGTGCTTATTCAAAAGTGCCCGATATCAGTTAACTAATCAAACTGTTGAGGGTATTTCAAGTCACCTGCAAGTTGCGAGTACAATCTTAAATATTATTTCGTTTTCCGACGATTACTCCAGATCGACTGCAACGAACATGATGTGGTTTAAAGATACTGGAACTGGTGGTTTAGCAGTATCAAATGAACTTTTCTCCAAAGGTGTTTTGGTACACGGAGCTGATGCCACTGCAGATTTTCCAATTGTAAGAAATTTTCTTATTGCTAATGCTATCAATTTTGGTATAGCCGCACCAGATGCAGCCGCTAACGAAGATGCTACAAGAGTTTCTCTTACTGCTGCTTGTAATAATCTTGGTATAACACCACCAGGAGCAGCTGCAGACGGCGTTGCAATGTTAGATTTAGTTAATAAGGCAATTAGCGTAAAAAATCCACGTTACAATGAAGGTTATGCTATGAGAAAGGCACTTGCAGAAGGATCACGTCAAATTACAATGATGCTGCCATTAAGTATGATTTTCAACTTTTGTCGCGATTACAACAAAGTATTTCGTGGAGTTAAACATACACTTATTTTAGATCCAGCAGAACAAAACAACTGCCTGTTTAGGTCAGGCGGAGCTGATGTACAATTTATCATAAACAAACTTGCGCTATGGATGCCACGAATAACACTATCAATCGATAAAATGTCAGATTTAAACAGTAAAATCGATAAATATACAAACAGAATTTATTTTCAGCAACATAAAATATATCAAACAGTTCCAAATACTACCGACTACACATGGCGAGTTACAACAACATCAAGCGAACAACTGCCGAGGCAATTATTTGTTGTATTTCAACGGCAAGCGCGACGTGGTAACCAACAACAAAATAATGCAATATTTGATAATGCTGATGTCAGACGAATATATGCTAGACTAAATTCTAAGCAATATCCGGAGCGAGCGATAGAATGTAATTTTGCAGATGACGCTAACAAAATTATTACTAGACCTTACATGTATCTACTCGACGCAGTGCAAAAATATCAGGATGTTGAAGATGGATCTCAGATATCAGTAGAGGAATTTCGTACACTTTATCCGATATTTTATTTTGATGTTAGTAAACATAGCGTGCGAGCTGTCGACTCGACAGCTGATATTGAAATTACTTGGACACTCGGTGCAGTTCCAGCAGAACAGTTGTACGTGTACGCGCTAGTGATCAGCGACAGATTTATTACGATTGATTCTATTGGCGGTAAAATGACAGTGCAAGTTTAATCTGCAATCTGTATATAAGATGACAAAATATATTGTAAAAGAAATATATTTGACTGATGGTCAAGTTAAAAAATTAGCAGCTGCTGTTGCAAAGCAGAGACAGGTATCATTAAAAATTAACCCTGACATTTCCAAGGGTATTTTAACAAATTAATGTTAACCAAAAAACAAGTAAATAAATACGATCGTAAAAAACCTTTTGTTTTAAATTTAAGTGCCGCACAAATAACAGCGATGGCAAAACAAGGCGGTTTCTTTGGTCCGGCATTATCAGTAATAGCCAGAACGTTATTACCTAAAATTTTGCCGGTGTTAGGTACATTAGGACTAGCAGCAGCGTCTGGAGCAATATCTGGCGCAACGAAAAAAGCAGTTGAAGGCCGTGGTATCATTCGCGGCAGTGGAATAAAAAAAATAGTTTAAAGATAAATTGTAAATGTCGATGGTAACAAAATTTTATGTGACTGATAAATATAATGCCACAACGAAAAACAAAATCATCGAAAAAAAGGAAAACAAAGCGTCCTCGAACAAAACAAGGAGGATTTCTTCCTTTACTTTTAGCGGGACTAGCGGGAAGTATACTACCAAATCTGCTAGGAATAGGAGGACGAGGACTAACATTGCCGGGAACACGGCCACCCCGCTAAGTAACTTTGATATACTTGATAAACTAAAACAAGTAAAACTTTCCACGGAGTTTGTTCTACAGATGAACTTGCGGCAATTCCATTGCCGTCCGCTGGTGGTTCCTGTGTGATAAATATACAAGATTCCAACGACGGATCTGGTACACATTGGGTAGCAGTTTATAATAACAATTATTTTGACTCGTTTGGACTTCCTCGGAACGACGCAATAAAAAAATATATAAACTAAAAATATAAAGTAATATATTATTCGTCCAATCAACTTCACCCTGTTGGAACTTCTGCTTATGGATATTATTGTATAATGTTCATTAAACAAATGTCGCAATCTAGAGGATTGGAGCCAAAATTTAATTTTTTAAAATTTATTTTACAGTTTGACAAGCAACCTTCTCACGCTAATGATGAGATTGCAATAAATTTTTGTAAAGCTATCTAAAGCTTACTAGTAATTTTATCTAAACTTGTGTATATAATGTCAACATATTGTCTCAAATGTAAAACTAAAACAGAAAATATCAATGAAACAACAGAAAAAACAAAGAACAACAGGACGATGCTGAAAAGTCTTTGCGCAATTTGTGGAAAAAGAAGAAGTATGTTTTTAAAGAAATTATCCCCAGCGATAAAGTCGTTGGGAGCTGGTTGCTCTGACATTGTCAAGGGCGTTATTTTAGTCGACGACTAATTAATAGAATGATGTGCAAGTGCGATTGTGATAGAGATTTATGTCTTGAGCAAAATAAAATTGTTACATACTGTCAACGTTGTAACAACAGAGAAATAATAGGAACAGGTATAGACATACATAAAATAATTGGCAAATTGTCAAAACCAAAAGGAGGCTGGACATTGCCAGGCCATAAATATACTGGACCTTACAATCCTCTTGATAAACAACTTGATGAAAACGATAATCCGCTGCCAGGACAAGAGCCTTACAATCAAGTTGATGCAATAGCAATGCGCCACGACATCTGCTATAGGGACAACGAACAAGATAAGCACGGCTGTGATAAAGTAATGTTAGACGAACTTCGTGATATGAAACCGATAAATATGCGAGAACGTTTTGATAGAAGGCTGGTGAAGGGTTTTATTGGAGCAAAATATAAATTAGGACTCGGTGAAGAATTGTATGATGATCTTGCAGCTGAACTACACAAACCTAAAAAAAAAGTTTACGCGACGTAAAGTTATTGCAAATGCCGTTGATGACATCTGGGCGATAGATTTAGTAGATGTGTCAAATCTAGCTTAGTTTAACGATAATAAGAAATATCTTTTTAATGTTATAGATATTTTTAGCAAATATGCTTTTAGTGTTCCAGTTTCAGACAAGACAGGAACGTCAATAACTGACGCGTTAGAACAAATAATAACAACTACAGAAAGAAAACCAAATAGAATCTGGACCGATCACGGAGCGGAGTTTTTCAATAAAAAGTTCGAGCAGTTTTTGCTCCAAAATAATATCAAAAAATATGTTACAGGGAACGAGGGTAAAAGTGTTGTCGTCGAGCCATTTAATCGCACGCTAAACGAAAAAATACGTAAACATATGACAGCTAAAAACACAGACAGGTATATTGATGATCTTCCGCAGATAGTTGACGAATATAACAACACGAAACATCAAACCACTAAAATGTCGCCAAACGACGCAATCAAAAATCCGATATTAGCAAACGAAAACATGAACCGCAGACATAAATTTAAAGTTGGTGATAAAGTTAGAATTTCTTTGACGAAAAAAACATTTGAAAAAGAATTTACCCCAAACTGGAGCGAAGAAGTGTTTGTCGTTGATAAAGTACTTTTAACAATACCTGTAACATACTCGTTAAAAGATTTATTAGGTGAACCTATAACTGGCAGTTTTTACGAGCAGGAACTTCAGAAAACTGAACAAGGTGTTTTCGTTATCGAAAAAGTTATTAGGAAAAAAGGCAATTAAAGTTTAGTTAAGTGGCGCGGGTATAGCGATAAATTTAATAGTTGGATATCAACTAAGTCGATGCAATAATGTTATTATAAATTTGTTCATATTTCACAAGTACGGATTTACATTTGATAGTTTTACATAACGAAATTAAATGTAATTTTCTTGCATCATCAACTGGCATCAAATTGAATATTTTAGCAAAAAATAAATCGCATTTTATGCTCTTTTGCTGGTCAGTTATTTTTAGATTTAAAAAAGGTTTGATAAGCTGCCAAAATATTTGTTGTTCGGCAACAGTAAAATTAAATTTTATTATTTTTTTAGCAATGTGATTCTTAACATTATATCGTCCAGTTGTCGGTCTGCTGTAATTTGTTCTGTCAACGACGGCGACTATCTCATCTTCATCGTCATTATTAAATAAAATATCATCTTCGCTATAGCTAGCAAATTTGTCTATTATATCGTTAGTGATTGTAATATTGTCTGCGACTTTATCGTTAGTGATTGTATCACTTGCGATTGTATCACTTGCGATTGTATCTTCCGCGTATATATCAGCAAGTCTTTTCATCAAGTTCATATTATAATATACATTTATCTAATTTATTGTTATAAGATGACTAACGAGGTAAAATATCACCAAAAGGTTAATATATTAAATTATAACGAACTAGCCGAAGCAGTTCGAAAATGTCTGTTAGGGTATAATTCTTATTCTGTCGATGTTATTGTTACGCAAGGCGAAAATGATAGGATATTACTAACAGCAGCAGAAAAAAAAATAAACTTAACGATAGCGCAATAATGACGCTGAAATTTGATAAAGATGATGTTTTGATGTTTGTTCATAATTGCTTAACCAAAAAGGAGCTAGCAAATATATTTAATCATCGTATCTAAAGATAATCCAAGCATTATGTTCGCTTGAAAAAGCTGATCTTACTATTCTATCGGCAACAAATTTTACTACCCTGGGATTTACCTTGTAGTATTGAGCAGCAGATGAGATTGAAGGAAATTTGATTTTCTCATCTGTTTCGAGATTAAATGAAACAACAGGTTTTACCAGACATCTAAAATTAATACCACCACCTCGTCCTTTTCTCACATTTTCCTGTTGGGTAACTAGTTCTAAATTTTCCATTCGATTGTCAGTCTTTACGTTATTGATGTGATTAATAACCAAACCATTAGGTATAGGTCTGTTAAACGTCTCGTGAATAAAACGATGACTAAGATAAATAACTTTATCGGCTAATGTTCCTCTGACAGTTACCGTGAGATACCCCATATTATTCATAGAACCAACAACTTTTTTAGTTTTTCTTCTTCGAATAATTCCCTTATCATTTTCCTCGTATAAATCAAATACCGGATGCGGCTGAAATTCGTTTTGTAATGCTAAATTTTCAATATTGTCATCAGTAATCGAATTATTTACTCTATATCCTCGTTGTCCTTCTGGAATATCATCGCAGAATAAAGTATAAATAAAATCTTTTCTAAACATTTCAGTTATATCATCACCTTTCACTGAAATTATCATTCCAGCTGGTGTTGGTTTTGCTATAGATTTTTTAGATTTTATGTCAATAACCGAACCAAGTGCATTTCCAGCATATAAGTTATACTTCGGGTGAACATGACATGCTTCTTGCTCTTCCGTTGTCAATCTGATATATCTCAAAATTTCTGTCATTATACTATAAAGATTTTATATTTCTAATTGATTGTTCAACTGGCGTGCGGTGAGTTATCGATCGAACAAACAATTGGATATATAATATTACACTATATATAACAATGCTGAAATTACGTGATATAGCCAAGAAGAGCTTATGGGAGAACCTGAAAAAATAGCGACTGCCTTTACAGGATTTGACAACAGTTATCGGTTTGATAAACAAATCGTACTGGTAAATTTCACTGCAACAAATCTCTATCATTTGCTAGAGCCAACTGTAAAACGTGAACTTGAAAAACATAAGGGTCTGAGAATATTAGTGCAATATCACGTTATATTTTCAAAGCTACTTGTGACGGAAGAATCAACTGACAAGGAAATCGCAGACCCTTACATTAATGCAAAATCAAGGCGTGTTTTGCTTAGGGCTAATCTTTCATCACTAGCTGATGAAATACACCAGGAAATTTGGAAAAAGATAGAAGAATTTACCGAATCGGGTTCGGGTTGGAAGTTTGAAATCATTACTGAAATTTTATTTCACACAATAAAATATAACGTATTATACGGTAGTTCGTATACTGACCTACCACAAAAAATAAAAAATAAAAAATGCTGTATAAACGTAAATAACGTTGATAACAGATTTTTTCAGTGGGCTATTCTTTCTGCGCTATTTCCAGCAGAAAAACACGTTGATCGTGTTGACAATTATTTTAGTCACTTATCAAAATTAAATTTTAATGGTATTGACTTTCCAGTTACAGAAAATCAAATACCAAAGTTTGAAAAGCAAAATAATGTTTCAATAAATGTTTTCGGACTAGATGAAAAAGAAAACGTCTATCCGAGATATATTTCAGAAAAAGCTTCACAATCGACAATAAACTTGCTGTTTTATAAGAATCATTACGTTTGGATTAAAAACTTTAATGGACTAGTTGGCAGACAGTATAGTAAACAAAACAATAAAAAGTTCTTCTGTTATCGCTGCTTGCACGGTTGCTCTGACAATGAAACATTACAAAAGCATTTGCATTACTGTAGTGACGTACAACGAATAACAATGCCGTCCACAGAAAATAGTTTATTACAGTTTGTCAATAATAGTCACAAACTAAAAATTCCTTTCGTTATATAGGCTGATTTCGAATGCTTACTTCAACCTATACTTGGCGTAGAAAATAATCCTGACAAACCGAGTACAAGAAAAACTCAAAATCATGTTCCATGCGGAGTGGCGTACAAAATAGTTTGCTGTGCTGATTCGAGCTTATCCAAACCAATCAAATTATATCGCGGTAAAAATCCAGCTGTTTGGCTTCTCGAGCAGTTAATTAGCGAAGTTGATGATATATTTAATTGCTTAAAAGAATAACTCCAATGATAAAACTGACATCTCAACAAGAATCTGATCACGAGCAAGCGGAATTTTGTCATATTTGTGAAAAAGCTTTTGACGTTTCTGATAATAAAAAAGTACGTGACCATTGTCATCTAACAGGACAGTATCGTGGAGCGGCTCATGATAAATGTAATTTAAAGTTTCATGCTCCAGATTTTATTCCAGCTGTTCTTCTCAATTTCAGAGGATAATATAGTCATATTATCGTAGAAGCTTTTGGTGATCCTGGAATAAAATCTCGTTTAAAACTCGATAACGTGATTAAGTGTATTCCAAATAAATTTGAAAAGTATATGTCAGTTACTTTAGGTAAGTTGCGTTTTATTGACAGCCTACAGTTTATGGCAGCATCGTTAGATGAGCTAGTGAAAGGTTGTAACGAGTTTAATAACCTACGAGACTGTTTTGAAGATAAATTTAATCTATTGACAAAAAAAGGAGTATTTCCGTATGAGTATCTCGACGATTGGAGCAAATTTGATGAAACGTCTTTACCTGACAAGGATAAATTTTATTCGCAACTCAAAAATTAAAATATTATCGATGACGAGTACAAATATGCACAAGATATTTGGAATAAATTTAACTGCAAAATATTTGGTGATTATCATGATTTATATTTGAAAACAGATGTATTACTACTAGCAGATGTTTTTGAAAGTTTTCGTCGAGTAAGCTACAGCAATTACGGACTAGATCCTTGCTGGTATTACTCTTCCCCTGGGTTATCTTGGGATGCTCTGTTAAAGTTTAGTAAAGTAAGGTTAGAATTACTGACTGACGTTGATATGTTCAATTTTATCGAAAAAGGTATCAGAGGCGGTATTAGCGTTATAACAAAGAAATATTCCGAAGCAAACAACAAATACCTGAAAGAGTACAATCCTAAACTTCCTTCGAAGTATATAATTTATCTAGATTGTAATAATTTGTACGATTATTCTATGACAAAACCAATGCCCTTTGGTGAATTTCGTTGGATTACGACTGACCAATTTCTATCGGAGACAGAAAAAAAGATACCTGACGATGCTCCGTATTTCGTTGAGGTTAATCTCGATTATCCAACTTCGCTACACAATTTACACAACGATTATCCTTTCTGTGCAGAATCAATGATAATTAATTATAGTTTGTTATCTCAAGAACAACAAGCGATAGCACCACCAAGACAAAATTCTATGGTAAAAAAACTAGTACCAAATATACTCGATAAGCGAAATTATGTTTTGCATTATAAAGTTTTAAAACAAGCAGTAGATGCTGGCCTTGTGTTGAGGAAAGTTCATAGAGCTTTAAAGTTTAATCAGTCACCTTGGATGAAAGGTTATATTAACTTAAATACTTCGAGAAGAGCTGTAGCGGAAACCGATTTTGAAAAAACTTCTTTAAGCTTATGAACAACTCCGTTTTTGGTAAGACAATGGAAAATATTAGAAAACAAGTAAATATCGAGCTAGTTAATGATATCAATCGCAGGAATAAACTTGTGACAGACGATGATTTTGTCAGTATGAAAATTTTAAATGAAAATCTTGTCGCGATACAAAGAAGAAAAGCAAATCTAAAACTAAATAAGCCAATTTCCGTTGGAGCTTCCGTGTTAGATTTATCGAAGTGGCTCATGTACGATTTTTATTACAATTTTGTTAAAAATCAGTGGCCGTCAAGTAGACTATTGTTTACTGATACCGACTCGCTTGTGTATGAAATCGAATGTGAGGACGTCTATCAGGATATATACGATAATCGATATTTGTTCGATCTTTCTGATTACCCTCGTGACAGTAAATTTCATGATGACACAAATAAAAACGTTATTGGTAAGTTCAAGGATGAAATGAATTCAAGCATCATCAAATACTTTATTGGATTGCGCAGTAAAATGTACGCTGTATTGCTAGACAATAATAAAATAACAAAAAAAGCAAAAGGTCTTCCTCGCGATTTTGTTAAAAAGTTTATGAAATTTGATGATTACAAGTACGCACTTGACGGCGGCATTAGTTTTATAAGAGCAATGGCTATTCGAACAACTCATCATAAACTCGAAACAGATATCATTATCAAACGCGGTTTAAGTAATTTTGATGACAAACGTTATTGCAAAAATGGAGTAGATACATTTGCACTTGGATATTGTTTTGATGATAGATCTACACTCGATATTATATTCGATGACTAAGGTATAAAATTTTGTGTAAACAATAAAAATAATGTTTGAAAATTTGACAGTGACAAATAGCTACAATAGCAAGATCAAATATCTAATGATAGACGGCAAACAGTTGACAGTTGAAGCTAATAATGAAATATCAGGTATATGTTTCAGCAGCAATAACGTTGCTGTTGACAAGCTAAAACTTTCGCTTATCACATCTGGTGACAGCGAGTATTTCAATTATCTTGAACAATTGAGCCAGAAGTTATCAGCAGGATTTAAAAACTTTCATGATCCAATCAGTCAACAAAAATATACTAAACTTACCATCGATCTCGATCGGTCAAAAGTATATAAAGTATATCTTATCTACAAAAAATATCCTCTTAACAAGCCGCAAATAAAAGATTTATTCGAATGTCGTCGCTGTGTGAGCGGTAAAATAAAGTTTAGTCTCTATTATCGCGATGATAAAATAATTCTAATATCAACGGTTGAAACATTGATAATTGGTGATGAGGTATGGACAATAAAAATAATGTTTCACTTACATTCTCGTATTTGTTTGAAGGAGGTAGAGGTTTTAAAAACTGTAAGTCGTTTTGGGATAGGGTTTGGTAGGTCTCCGAGATGACAATTTATATTTGTTTGGAGGGTCTCCGAGATGGTAATTTTATATTTGTTTGGAGGTGGGTAACGGTCTTAGATTATATTTGGGCTAGAAATCTCCTTACTAAAAATTGTAAGTCGTTTTGGGATAGGGTTTGGTGGGTCTCCGAGATGGTAGTTTATATTTGTTTTGAGGGTTGGGAGAGGTCCTGGGGCTAGAAGTCTCCATTTCCCTTACTACTACACACATACACAGACACCACACCATAATGCTCAAACACACATACACACATACACAGACACCACACCATAATGCTCAAATTATGAAAACTAAACAATTACCTTTAAATCAACACCAAGAATGCCTAAATCTAACTCTTTTATCACGACCAAAACGAGAGGGACAAAAAGAGTCCGTATGGAATCAGATGGCAATTATTAGTTACGGTTCAGAATACACGAATGTAGTCCTAGTCTATTTTAAAGAGCATTTTTTCCTGTCTCCTTTTGGTGGTGATTCAAGAGTTAGATTTAGGCATTATTGTTATGGATTTAAAGGTAATTATTTATTCTTTAGAATATGAGCTTATGGTGTGGTTGTTTGTGTGTGTTTTGGCGACACTGCACAATAATAAGGTCTTGGTGATGATCATTTGGAACGGTGCTGAAATACATCGTGCGCGAAACGAATTAGTTACTTTTATCTACATTTAATGACGCTAACCAGAAAATTCACTGAACCACGTACACCGATATCATTCGCGATGATGTGGGGAACGAACTACGTAGTATCATTATGTCTGCTTTGCCTTGTTGGGTTCTGATCTAGGTCACAACTTCTCTCCTCCATGACTTGTGCTCATTTAGCAAGCAAGCCACATACTATGTGCAACCCGCTGATTATTAATCCACAAAAGCGAAAACTGCTTTACTCGACTTTTATTGTCTGTAAATCCGCTATGCGGTTCCTTGTTTGTACTAGTTGTCAGTGATTTTCCATTTCCGCCAACGCTGTCTCGAATTCGGCCGCGCTAATTATTCTACCCTCGATAGCCACCGAATACAGTTTACTGATCAACGAAACGTTATTTTATGATCAAAGTGGTTGGTGATTTCATCTCGCAGCTTTGCTCCGCTTCAGTTATTTTTCATGTCGGTAACATTGAGGGGCCATCATAATTCTTCTATTGATAATATAATCTCGCAGTAAAATCACAGGCAGATCCTGTCCGGTCTCGTTAAGCCCATGTGTAATACGCACACGCACGTCTAGCCAATTACCCTTTTTTACTCGCACAACTGTCATACAATTATTAAAAAATATCTGAATGAAGAATATTTAAATTTTCAACAACTCTACGTTCTATGTGTCTAACACTGTTTTAATTTTTTTAAAAATATACTGTTTGCACTGTGCTTGGTGTATTAAACGATCGTTTTCGTCGTTGCCCAATAATTGTTACACGGACAAGTGCGTCCTAGCTGAATAAACATTCGATACCTTTTCTATCTCAACTGACTCCATGTTGGTGTAACATATTCATTGGTGAACGTAACTGGGGTGAATAGAGCGGTGAATTCCACTTCATCGATATAGAAACAATCACTGAGTGTTTTGGCACCTGGTGACAAAGCCAACACTTGGGCGCTTGTGTTTGTGACGATTCCAAAATGACCTCAAGTTGGTTGTGGTAGGTCAGAGTGGTCCCAACGGTCAATTTCTATTTGACCCTTACCGAGATTATATTTCACTGTATACGAGGGTCTGTTAATACCACTCAGACGTAGATATTCGTCAAGAAGTGGAACATAATCACCATCAATTTTAATATCCGCTGGCAATTGGTCTAACACCCCGTTTGTAAATTCCGCAAATTCATCACCTTGATCAGAATCCATAAGGTATATAGAATTATGAATCTAATCTTAAACACAAACACCAAATTATGAATCTAATCTTAAACACAAACACCAAATTATGAATCTAATCTTAAACACAAACACCAAATTATGAATCTAATCTTAAACACAAACATCAAATTAAAAGTCTAATCTTAAACACAAACACGAAATTATAAGTCTAATCTTAAACAAAAACACCAAATTATGAGTCTAATCTTGAACACAAACACCAAATTATAGGTCTAATCTTAAACACAAACACCAAATTATAAGTCTAACCTTAAACACAAACACGAAATTATAAGTCTAATCTTAAACAAAAACACCAAATTATGAGTCTAATCTTGAACACAAACACCAAATTATAGGTCTAATCTTAAACACAAACACCAAATTATGAATCTAATCTTAAACACAAACACCAAATTATGAATCTAATCTTAAACACAAACACGAAATTATAAGTCTAATCTTAAACAAAAACACCAAATTATGAGTCTAATCTTGAACACAAACACCAAATTATAGGTCTAATCTTAAACACAAACACCAAATTATAAGTCTAATCTTAAACACAAACACGAAATTATAAGTCTAATCTTAAACAAAAACACCAAATTATGAGTCTAATCTTGAACACAAACACCAAATTATAGGTCTAATCTTAAACACAAACACCAAATTATGAATCTAATCTTAAACAAAAACACCAAATTATGAGTCTAATCTTGAACACAAACACCAAATTATAGGTCTAATCTTAAACACAAACACCAAATTATAAGTCTAATCTTAAACACAAACACGAAATTATAAGTCTAATCTTAAACAAAAACACCAAATTATGAGTCTAATCTTGAACACAAACACCAAATTATAGGTCTAATCTTAAACACAAACACCAAATTATAAGTCTAATCTTAAACACAAACACCAAATTATAAGTCTAACCTAAACACACACACACACACACACACACACACACACACACACACCAAATTATAAGTCTAATCTTAAACACAAACACCAAATTATGAGTCTAATCTTAAACACAAACACCAAAAACGATTAAGCATCCTGATGAACAAATGTTGAGTCTTTCGAGCAGAATTTTATCTCCGGCGATCAACGACACCAAATTTGTATATATTAACGATTTTTAATAGTATCATCGTTAGTACTACGCGTCATCGATGGATCACCCCGATGGACATTATTTATCATTATATCCAGTACACCCCACTTGCCACTAAAGACGATCACGATGAATAAATACGCTCCAAACTCGCGCACCTTTAAAATGTGAGGTTTTGGTGTATCAAAGCCATTCCCAACATATCTGTAGTTAAGTCGGTCATTTGATGCCTTCAATTTTTATTTCTCCTTCACCGGTTAATACGCTTCCGAATATGACCCTGAAGTTATTACTTGCGGTAGTGGTAACAACGCTGGAATCGGTGCAAGAAATGGAAATATTCAACCAGTCTATTGCATTTGTGTCACCTCTGATTTCGATAATTTTAGCACCACTAGTGTGTTTTTGTGTTTGGCCGTATTAAGCCGATTCAGTTGTGTTTGTATCAATAACACTAGGACATTTCGAGTTAATTTTGTAGGAGAGTTTCAATGTGACTACACAATCAATTTTGATTGCTTTTTTTTATTTTTCCCAGCTGATTGTCACTAGACCGACTTTCACGTCGTGATAGGACATTATTATTTAAGTACGTAACAGGTTTAATTATGAATTTTTCACAGATGCATCAATGACCCTCATTTTGCCACTGCATCCTCCAACATCAGAATCTTGTCAGAAAGAATCACAGCACGGCACTGGTAACCACCGCCAATGTCACATACACGTGAATGAAAATACGCGTCCACAATGGACTGTCGGAATTGCTCTAGATATTGCAATGAAAAGTAATAAGTCGGGTTTAAAGTCATGAACTTGTGCTGGCAAATCTGCAAACCAGTGTCGACGAATTGCTGCAGATCCATATACGACCACAAATTGTGATTTGCACCTGCACTATAATCTGTTGTATAATTAAGACGAGAGTTCCTGATGACCGTTTAACTGCAAAGAAACTCCAGTCACTTCTAATTCGTCCAATATTATCTTACAAGCGCTCTCGTCATTGTTTTTTATTTGCGTGTTCAAACGCCACGGATACGTGTTTTGGTGCGGTAGGACCATAATGAATATCTATTCCCTATGTAAACTGTCCTGTAATAACACTTGGTGGATACGCATATGTGGTACGCGCGAGAAACGTCAAGTACAAGTTTTCCCTCTATTTCAAGAATGCCTCACATGGAAAAAATAAGCTTAGACGTGCACTTGCAATTCTATTTTTAATTGACTGGGGTCCCTAGCTGGATATGAATAAGACTTTCTTGCCTCGATCCACCAACACATGCGTGCCCATGTCAAATGCCGAATCTGACAGTTGTTCTTGTGCGGCTTCATTACTAATTTTACTTTTACTAATCACAGCCGGCATTGTTTCTGTTGGTGGTAGCGTAACTGGGGAACCACATTTAATGGTGCTCGGGTCACTAATCGTTGTAATTTACCTCGAAGAGATTTATCCGCTTGCGATCCCATTTTTCCATCCGATCGACAACAACATTTTTGATACTATGAACGACTCGCATTGAAAGTTGTTTAGCACCTGGTACAGCAGGCGAAGACAACCCCGCGAGCATTTTGGTACGCCTCTAAACAATCCACGAACAACGCCACAGAGGCCAGTTCTGTAATATATCTCATCAACGGGTTTTCTAGTGTTAACAACGCGCACGAGTCTTACACGTCCACGTACTACTGTCATTGTATTAAATAACAGATCGGTCTCCAATGTACAGTTTTGTCATTAATGTTTTACTACGAAGATCTACAATGTACCCGTCTTGATCTACAAGGGTAAAACGAACATATATATATATATATATATATATATATATATATATATATATATATATATATATATATATAAATGGTAATTATTTTCATGAAATTAAATCAGTACATATATGATATTTAATACGAAAAGTAAATTTGCTACAAAGCGATTCTAGTACTAACTTAGCCTTATTCTCGTACTGACAAATCCATTCTCGTACAAATGTTACCTAATTCCCGTACCAACCAAGCCTACTTCTCACTATCATAGTCTAATTCTCGTAGCCGTCATTGGTAGTAGTTCTAGACTGTCACAGAGCATGTATATCTTGGATATCGACAAGGTCTCTGCGATGTGGATACCACAAAAAAAACCTTGTCGGAGTCGATTATTTATAACTTGAAAAGGTAGAGTACCCATCTACCGTCACACTGAGTTGGCAACAACATGAAATTAACAAAGCCAACCAATATATCCTAAACATAGTGTCCTATATTAAAATAAAAACTAGATTTCGAGTTATGAACAGTGTACTTGATCTGGAACAAGAAGTGGTTTGGAGGAAGGTGTGGGCATCAAAACGGGGTCATTATGCGGAGACAAGTTAAAGACGTAGGCGCGTTTCCTGATTTCTTTGGCACATTTAAGCAGCTCCAATGAAGCAAAAGCATCTTCATGCAGTCGTGGCTTTCTGACAGTGAATTATTCATTAAGTTACAAGTGTTGTAACTGCTTTATTTTATTTTGTATTTTGGGGTACATTATAAAATTCTTGTCCCATCTTTATTTTCAGTCTGCTAATAATGTCAGCATAAACGATGTAACTTTCTAAAAGCATTGTAGTCGTAATTTAAATTTTCCATTTTTGAATTTCTCAACAATTGTATTTATTTTATTTTTATGATCTGACATTGTAAAATATTGGTGTGCTCTGGAATGTTTTACTTTTGTTAGAAATTTATATTGCAGTAAATTCTGTCTTGAATGAATAGAAGAATACAAATAATAAGGATGGAGTTTTTCATAGTTTTATCAGATCATTTTGTTATTATAAACAAGTGCCTTTTGCTACATCTATGTTTTGCGATGATCAATTTAGAAAATGAATATTTCTAACTTTAAATGCTATAAACCTGGAAACTTTGGTTTTATAATTCTCTGTACGAAATTTTGTATTTATTTTAACTTATACTATTCGAGTATTATTCAGACCTATTTACCTCTACTACGTCTCAGATTTATGTTGGCTACTTTTGGTTTGATTGGTTATTGATTATTTGAGAATTCTCCTTGATGAATGAATGCATGAAATTCTAGGAAGATACGAAATTGGTAGACTTTAATTGATTTTAAAACATAACGAAACATCATTTCGTTTTTATTTAGCTGTACAATTGTATATACATAACATTGAGGATTTTGTTTTTTAAATTTAATAATATTCCCCGCAAGAATGCCATTGGGTGTTGACTTGTTATTTTTCGTTGCAGGATTATTTTTTTTATCCTGGTCACCTTTACAAATATCAGCATGCAATAATCTCTTGATGGTGTCAACCCTTATAATATTGCTGTGACGGAAAAAGATGCTGAAATGTACCTCCACAAGTGAACACTTTTCCACCACTAAGCATTTCTTAATATATATATATATATATATATATATATATATATATATATATATATATATATGTGTGTGTGTGTGTGTGTGTGTGTGTGTGTGTGTGTGTGTGTGTGTGTGTGTGATGGATTGATTGAGTGTGTGTGTGTGTGTGTGTGTGTGTGTGTGTGTGTGTGTGAGAGAGAGAGAGAGAGAGAGAGAGAGAGAGAGAGAGAGAGGAATAAATCAAAAATGTAAAATCAGCAGGAAAATATCATGGACCATTCAAATTCATGCTTGAACAGAAATCATGGACTATTCAAAGTCATGCTTGAACAGAAAACTAATATCAATATTTAATCATCCACATCAATGGCAACGTGTAACACATTTCAAGGACATTCGTATGAAAAGATATTAATTAACTGACCATAATGTTGGCCATGTTTTCATATTTGGACGGTACATAATTAATCAATAAGTGTACATAGGTTAAGTATCATTTACAAGTGAATAATGTCAACATAGACAATTGTAGTATATAAATAAATCATGCACTATTTTACAAGATAAATCGATACTGCACACAAAAACTTACAATAGTAATAAATCCCAGTATTGAATAGTTTTGGATAATTTTAAAAGAAACAACACTATAAATTAAACGACTTCATAGCAAAGATTCAAGCATTGAATTTTATAGGTTAAATAATGTATTGAATTAAATGTGGACAAATATATATGAAGAAAAATAGACTTCAAATGCATTGATCAATAAAAAATACTATTTTATATTGGAATAGCCAGTAAATAATCCTAATAAACAAATTACCCTCATGGAAATAACGTTTCGCATTTTCGTTAATAAATTTAGACTAATATTTATCAATAAATATGCATATATTTCAATTTGTACAGAAATGGATATAATCGCGACTAGAATATCGTATCATAAAACACATGGCTTATATAAGGAAGCAGTTGGTATTTACAGGAGGGATGGGGACGGTGTCATTGCAAGTAACATCTACACAGAACTTCTTAGCCAAAACTGTTACACAAAAATGTACAACCTATCGGGAGAAATACTACTAAAGCACGCCGTTAAGTTTTTATATATAAGAACCGGACCCCATATTTTTAAGCATGTAGAAAAATTGTACATTACCCCAAAATCACTCCGGCTCCACTTCATCCCGGAAATATCGAACATATCAGATATCGTCGTTTGAATGTTCACAACGCAAAACAGAGATATCAGATATCGTCGTTAGAATATTTACAAATGCAAAACAACATAAAATATATACATGTGTCCTGGTTTAAAAAAGAGTAGTAAAGATATTATCATATGGCCACTGCAGCCCTAATCAACATAGCTGAACAGTATATCTTTGAAATTTCCTCAAACTGTTTCGAATTCCTTGAAGTCTTCAAAATTGAATTCTCTGCATTCAATGTTAAATTGTATTTCTCACACATACCACAAAAAGAAACAAATAAAACTAAACAAAAAAAAGTAGAAAGGAAATTTCTTAACACTATATCTTTAACAAAACTTCCATGCCAACTAAAGGAAAAGTTGAAAATTTTAAATTATCCCCTCACCGCACACCTCCACTCCCACCCTGCCACGAGATAAACAACGAACAACATATAAACGATATTTAATGATGTCAACTGGGATACAGTTTGGAAGATGTGGGGGGGGGGGGTTGCTTACTTAACCTAAGTTACGATAATTTGACAAAAAAGTGAGTTTATCCAAGTATTCCTTTTTCGAACTTTCTGCTTTTCAGTATATTTAAAAGCTTCTACATTATCAATGGAGGAATAAGAGAATTTGCTAACTGTTTGTGAAGAATCAATTTCTCGTTCAAGTAAAGGAAGAACTGGCATGGCATAGACATTGTGAATTTCAATTTACATTAACACATTTCATGTTTTTATTCTTAGTCCACTACATGACAAAGCATATCAGTTTAGATTAACAACAATTGACGGCATAAGTGATCATATAACGTTGACCTTTGGAGGGAAACCATTTATCTCTGAAATGACGATTGTTTCTTAGACCCCTCCCCCCAAAAAAAATGTTGAAGTTTTTTTTTCAAACAAATTGATGTTATTAGCATTTATTTATTCCTTTTTCGAAATGAAGATAATGAAAAAATGTTTCATCTGATACGCGCATATCAATTTAGACCATAGCGTACTGAGGGGGAATGGTGCGGAGGGGGCGGTTGCTTCGGGTGCCAGAGGTCTTGGGGCACCAAAACCATGGGTGCCAGAGGTCTTTGGGCGCAAAACCCCTTTGGGCCATCACCGCCTCCCCAGGCGCCATTTACCCTTAGTACCTCACTGAATATAAATATTTTATTAATTTTTGTGGAACATTCATAAAGTACAAACAATGCAGTCAACTTAAGTGAGGACTGAGTAAAGCAGACACAAACACACACTGTGTATTTACGTGTACTTACGTGTACCAAATAATTTTCAATCGATCTCTCATAAATGTAACTGCTAGAATAATCTCAATAGTGTCCAATTTTATCTTAACACCTATTAGATTTATAATTAAATATGTACAATCATTCTAAAAATATTTATTCAATGTTACTAGAAAACTAGTCTGGCTCATGAGCATAGCACATGTATGTATATATATATATATATATATATATATATATATATATATATATATATATATATATATATATAATTTTAGCTATTGTTCGCAAATCGGTGATTCAGAAATAGTATTACATACATAAATATATGAAAATGTTATACTGCCTTGTAAGTCATATGTGTTATACTATCATGTAAGCCATACCCTGTGAGAAATGGCTGCAATAAATGACACTATGTGACGGTTCATCCAAAATGTACAGCGAATTTACGCATAAAATCAAGGATGGATATATTTAACTTGTTACTGACGAAGATTTGTACACAAGCTACTGGTATCCAGGACCAGACGCAAGCACATTATTCTGCACTTCAATGTCGAAAATACATTTCCTTTAATGTTAACAGTTTATGATAGAAGTCGAAACTGTTTGGTAATAGTAATTATGTCTTATGTAATTTCTCAGCAATTATCATTTATGTAATTCCAAAGTAATTATATTTTATGTAAATCCTAAGTAATTATGTTTTATGTAATTCGAAAGTAATTATTATTTAGATAATCCCAAAAGAAAATTTAAGCACGTCTACAGGGCAAGTTCTATTTTGCATCGCGTAAAGTTCAAAATGTATATTACACCGACTATCATACATATAACTTCTGAAGAATACCTACAGTGTATGATGTGATGAATAGTTTTACGCACTGTAAAGAATACCTACAGTGTATGATGTGATGAATAGTTTTACACACTGTAAAGAATACCTACAGTGTATGATGTGATGAATAGTTTTACACACTGTAAATTGCTTCTGTTAAGTTTAAATAAGCGGTTCACTTCGACAGTACATGAACTGTTTCAAGCTATTTAAAACTGTAATAGCCTCGTTTTCTCACATGGCTCTGTGTTATCTCTGTGATGCAAAGGTTCCGCGTACGACGGAGATCTCAGGGAGCCTCTCAAGAGATCTGGTAAAGCGGTTAAGCGAGATTAAAGTTATAACAGTTCAGCTTCATTTTAGATTAATAATCGTAAAAAAGAGTATACAAGGTTGAACAACGAACCAATCGTGAAACATATACTTGCAGACAAACTCAGACCTGCACACAATTTTTAAATACGTTTGTCCTACGTAACGTACCAAGGTTCATTTCTGTTTCATTAAACAGTTAACAACCACCGCTACTAAGCTGGATGGGGGATGCACGATAAATATTATATTATGGTTTGATACAGTTAATTAAGGTTTGGAAACCACTAAAAAATTGTGCCTATAAACAATCCTTAAATTAGTAACTTTGGTATGGTCAGGATGTTAGTAACTTAGTTTTGAACGGTACGTTACTGTGGCAGTAAATCAGTAGTGCTATATCCAGATGACTAAGGCAGTAAACCAGGGATGGTATATCCAGATAACCAAGGTAGTAAACCAGCGATGGTATATCCTGATGACTATGGCAGTATAGCACTGATGGTATATCCAGATGGCTAGAGCAGGAAGCCAGAGATGATGTATCCAATTAAATCGAGTGGTGAACCAGTGATGGTGTATCTAGATGACTAGAGCAGGAAACCAGTGATGGTGTGTCCAGTTTATTCGAGTGGTAAACCAGTGATGGTGTATCGAGATGACTAGAGAAGGAAACCAGAGATGGTGTATCCAGTTAATTCGAGTGGTAAACCAGTGATGGTGTATCGAGATGACTAGAGCAGGAAATCAGTGGTGTGGTATCCCGTTAATTCGAGTAGTAAACCAGTGATGGTGGAGTCCTTGTTCGATCATTTACATTTGTTCTACAACAAAACTTCTAGCGAATGTCGTTTCTTTAAGTTTAGCGTCATTCCCTAAACTTTAAAGACAGCTGTCTCGAAACGAGTTTATCTTGAAAATTCAGGACAGTCACGCGTGAAGAAGTTTTGGCCATTTGAAAATTTAGTTGATTTCCCACTGGACTAAATGCTCAAGTTAAGTTTTTGAAATTGGTATTCATATGTCCTGTTTTCATTTTTCCACAGAATAAATTCTTCGGAGTTCCAATGAATCGCAAACGTTGCAAAAATGAAGTAGCTTGAAAATCTTCTCAGAACCATACATTATTTACTTTGAAGATTGGAAAATGAATACTTTGTCCACCTTTGTAGATAAATCAATCTAGGAAGCGTGCCATAAGTGTCCGAAATGAAAAGTTGATGCCCATGCCATTTTACTCATGATCCACGCGTGCACAAAAAGAGTTCCTTGCACTTGTAATCGCAACAGAATATGTTACAAATGAATCACATCGCATGTACTAAATGAGTCGTAATTTGAAGGCACTCCTTTTTCGCGAATAAACATAGGGGCCTCATCACTGGTGGGACTAGATGACTTGCTTGATTCAGAGTTATTTTCAGTGTCTTTATATTGATTACAATTTACTTTAGCTCTGTGTACCTTTGGACCTGTAAGAAAAAAAGCATAACAGTAATAGTAGTAAAGGTAATTGTTTATTCTTTATGATATGAGTTTATGGTGTGTTTGTCTGTGTGTGTTTCGGCGACAGTACACAGTGAGCAATAAGGACCTGGTGATGATCCGGATGTGAAATTTGTGTTCAATTGCACGTTGGTTTGTTTACAATCCAGCCTCTCAAAGAAATGTCGGTGAACCTATGACAAGAACTTCACCGTGAAGTCATCTTTGAAGATATTTTAGAGTAACATATGGTTCGTATTGATTGTCACAAAGTGGAAAGTTCACTACTGATAAACAAATGTAGAGAATATATAGGAAATTTAATTGAGATCTGAGTCCGTATGATAGCCAGGAAGAGAGAGAGAGAGAGAGAGAGAGAGAGAGAGAGAGAGAGAGAGAGAGAGAGAATCTGTTGAACTTATATTAACTTACCTATATAACTAAGCAAGACAGGCAGGAAAATCAGCCCATGTGAAGCACCGAATAAGACAATTCCCAGATACATCCGGAAGTAGAAGACCTGGAACAGCTGAGACTTAGAGAAAGCCAGGACTATAATACCTCCAAGCTTGGTCAATGTGATACCGCTTAGTACCTGAGGAAGAAATGCTTTTGATAATATCTAGTGGTTTGAAAATGAACAGGCGTTAATCCCAGATAACGATAATTAAGAAATAGTTATATAAAATATTATATTTGTCTCTCAAGTAAATTAAGTTTCTAAACTTTGTTTGGAATAATAATACAGTACCTATATCTAATCTGAATTCGACTGGAAGAAATTATTTTGGTTTAACACTAAAGGCAATACATTTTTACAGTATTGGAAGTTGTGAATAGATAAATAATGGATGTATACTGTATCTTTGTGCTTTGATAAAGTCTTTGTTCATGTAGTTATATTTCTAATTAATGCCTTTCTGTTGCTTGATGATCTTATTAATAACTGTTAATTTCATCTCAAATTTTAAACTAGTCTAAACATTTCTATCTTTTGTGTGCACAAATGAAATATGAGATTCTACTTATATAACATGACCAAAACAAAAATATTTTTATGATGCTAAGAATATTATAGCAGAAAGACTTAATCTGTACCGAACAGTTGTGCTAACTGTTGTATTATTGAAATGGACTAAAGAATCTACATCATGTGTACATCTTTCTCCAACTTACATACACACACGCTGTTAGGGACCCGCTTTGTGGATTGTTTATATGGGTCACTCTTAGAAATAAAGTTTGGGAAGCAACACACTTGTGTCTGTTCCAATATATACATCTCACTTGAGATAGTTTATGACAAGAAACACAACACTAACCTCCTACGTCTGTTATTGCTAGGGCGTCCATGGACTTTAGCTCTACTATTAGTGCGAGTTTTCGAAATTGCATATGATTTACAACCAAGTTGTTACTACAGTTACTGCAGGGCTGTTTAAACGTGGTTTTTTTTTTTTTGTTTGTTTTTTTCTTGGTTTTTTTTTTGGGGGGGGTGTTGTACATTTTTTGAAGAAACTTACACCATAACTATTTGCAAAGCAACAATGTCATCTGCTTGGAAGTCATTTCATCTCTTAATGTAATGAAGCAAATAGGCTGGAGGGCTCTGCAAAGTGTGGCTGAAATAGGACATGTTTGATTTATTTTTGAGCTGTTGCTATATTAACTCCGAGACAGAACACTCTTTAATATTTTTGAGACTTCTTCAGAAAAGCAGACCAGCAATTATATCTTTCAAAAAAGAAGACTTAAAACAACTGTATTTAAATCTATTACTCTCTTAATGATATTTCAAGTTTCTTAATAAACAGACAAGGGGGAGGGAGTGGTATGGAGGAAGGAGGACATTCCTAATTACTGAAATATAAACTAATAAGCAAAAAAGTCATGAACCAAACTTGAATATTTCCAACCGAAAATGGACGTAGTAATCTCGGTGATGTCAAAAATAACTCATTAAAATAAAATGTATCCGCTTAATGTAAACAATCCATAAAGGGTCACAGTTTTGCTGTTGCCCCTCCCGAATGAAATCTGCAAAATATCTATGCAGATACAGCCTTGGCATGGTGAGACTAGATACAAATGTAGCAGATCAATTGGCAATCAAGTAGCATAGGCCTTTACTGAGTACCATCGCTCTCTCCCTTTCGTGGTTAGTGAAGTCAATCGCACACATCGGCGCGTTGCATAATGGATATAAAACACTTTTGTACTTTTTTCAAAGACGGCTTTTCATAATAATTGTGGTCTTATGATGACTGAAAGTGTGATGCAATTTTCATCGAAGAAATTACTTTGAATAAAAACAAACTCGAATGCATCGGTGACTACACTCTTGTGAGTCATACAGTTAATACGTCATTTGTGATGTAATGACGTGTTATTATTACATGTTACATATAAACAAATGTTATGTGATAAATTGTTTTACAATGAACTGAAATTATACAGGTCATTTTTAAGTTGAAGCGATTCTTTTCTTTTTATCTGTTCATCTATTAATGAAGTAACTATTTTTTAAATCTTTAATGTCATACCGAACTCCCCATGTGTGCTAGAGAGTCTTGTGCACGTAGAATACGTTTCGGCTGAGTACTGACGACAAATGCACGAATAAGATGAGAGCAGAATTCCACAGATATCCCGACCGCCTGTAAAGGAAATATATTATCATAGTATGCATTGATATGAGTGGTACAACTGTAGCATTGGACATCAAATATACTGGTTGACATGAGTGATATATTTGTGTAAGTTCCTGAGTTAGAATACACGACGTAATAAATCTTCGCTAGCCGAAGTTCCGGAATGTTAACCTTAGCTACATCGTGGCGGATCAGTAAAATATTTCAGTGCTTTTCCTAGCTACATCTGTTCGATTTCATGAGTTGTCTCCCTTACTATATAATGCCAACTAACCAATAGCGTGCAACAGAGGTGCATTGTGCATCGACCGAAAATGGTGGAGGAAAGTGATTTCGAAAGGAATGTTTAACATTAAAAGTATGAATACGTACCAGAGAGAAGCCATTACAGGTGTATTTGAGGGAAGAAATTGTATTGTACAAACATGAACCTGCAATGGAAAATTGCTTATTTATTATTCCATTCCTGTTGTGTGCTACCCTTGTATCGATCATGCAGGAACGGCGTTCAAATTTTAACAACTTGATTTTGATTGGATGCGGTGGCTTGCCGCCGCATCCAATGAAATTCAAAGACCGGAAGCACTGAAGTATCTGATCGTTCCGCAAAGATGTAGATAGGGTTAACATATCGGAACCTTGGTTAGCGAAGCTGGACGTATCCGTATTGCACGAGGGCACAAGATGGTTATTGTAATATGTCCTGAACAGCGCAAGGTTTGGCGAGGGAAACAAGTTATTTCGATGTGCTAATAATTTTACAGCATTTAGTTTTAAATATTCATATAAAAATGTACATTTTGGTACAAAAATGTACAGCTAAGCAAACCTAAATTTATTGTATTATTATATAAATATAGTGATAATAAAACGGTTCATGTAAAAATAATTGCTTCTGGCTTCCGTGACATGAAGTATAAACTGTTAATGTAATAATAATTAATATTGACTTTTCCTTTAATTATAAACTGTTCATGTAATAATAATTAATATTGACTTTGCTTTTAATTATAAACTGTTCATGTAATAATAATTAATATTGACTTTGACTTCAATTTAAACTGATCATGTAATAATAATTAATATTAACTTTGACTTTATTTATAAACTGTTCATGTAATAATAATTAATATTGTTTTGCCTTTAATTATAAACTGTTCATGTAATAATAATTAATATTGACTTTGCCTTTAATTATAAACTGTTCATGTAATAATAATTAATATTGCCTTGCCTTTAATTATAACTGTTCATGTAATAATAATTAATATTGTCTTTGACTTTAATTATAAACTGGACGTTTTACATCAAGTCCATATTAGGGGAAGCGAAAAATAGCAGTCACATTTCCGGCGCTGGTGTGTTAAAACAGTTCAGTAAAGTTTTGTTTAAAGTTTTCATTTGCATATATTTTTTTTTAAAAATCATTGTTATATTATCGTGATACTTAGTATGAATAATAATGTAGCTAAACCAATTCATTCTGCGATATGACTGCTTGTCCTATTCTATCTTAGGGTCAAGTTTTGTCATACAAAATTGCGTTAAGGTTCTGTTCAAGCTTTTCGTTCCATTTTCACAGATTTCTTCAACACCATGAAGGATTTCCTTAATATACTGGGTGAATCGTCATGAAGCTAAGACAATTCTTACTGGGTCACACTCGCTCACTATGAAATCAAGGTTACTGTGATACAAAATTTGCGTTATATTTTGGGTGACCTTTAGTTATTTGCTGCAATTTCCTGCAGCCTTTGCCGGATATTCTTCGTACATGGGTTGAATCAATATGACACAAAGACAAGTCATTCTTAACCATGATCAATCAACCGTTTAACCTTGAAGTCAAGGTGACACATTTTACAGCAATGCTTTGATCGTGGATTCGACATTCTTACCCTGGCTTGTTATCATATTAACTAAAAAAAAAGTATGCATAAGAGAATATTGCCTCTGCCAATAAGGTGCAATCAAAAAAAAGCTTAGATTATTATGCAACAGTAAAGTTGTAAGTCAAAAATGAGCTTTATCTGGTCAAATGTTAGAAAATGTATTAAATCGATCTTGATTTAGATCTTAACACGAAGTCTTGTACCAACTGGTATAAATGCATTCACTCCTTCAAAAGCTACTTAGCAAACAATTCGTGCTGATCGCACGGATGGACGGACGTGACGTGAGATATGGATATGGGTCCATACCTAGAATATTATAGGTTAAAAAGAAGTTAAACTGGATTTCATGCAGATAATGACAACAACCGCATCGTCACCTATTTGCTTCCCCCGAAGTCTGACGAATGAATCAAAGAAATTTTTAATATGAAAAAGCTCACCATAACCAGGTTGACAAGGGAAACAGCGTTCAGACTAATATCCCACAGGTACATCATTCCAATTATGTCCACCAGGATCATCAGAATCGTAATTAAAACCAGGAGTCCGGAATAAAAGTCAAATCCCAGCAAGATCGCAGTCACCACAAAGATAGCGGCAAGACAGACTCCCAAATTCAAAAGTGTATCATTTACGATGGTCAAATATTGCTCATAGAACACGTAGAAAATACTGTTAGAAGATAAAATGGATAAACAAATTTAATCAATATTAAATATTTGAGACTGATTCAGTTAATCATTGCAACTAAAAATTGTTTATGAAGATCAATTTAATTCTTGCAATAGAACGGGTATTCGAGCTAATTTTTCTGTTTAATGAACATATGTTACATACTTACATGGTGTATTATGTAATGTTGTATAAATTAGCGTAATTTAAAAAAGATATGTCCGATACTGTAAATTCTATACATACCATATTCTGTACCTTCCTTTCTGATTGTTTTATTGTATGATAAACCATAAATAGGTCCATTGGTATTAGGAAAGCGCAGAGAAAAGACATTTATGTTTTATTAGAAATATTTAAAAGAATTGGGAAAACTTACAATTTTGCTAATATGACGACAGAACTGAATTTCAGAAAATATTTTAATGGTAAAGATTTTGGTGAAAGATAGTTTGTAGTCAATATAATTCGCAAACACTTTTTATCACGAAAATGCCACATACACTACATTCGCAATAATTGGCTCTTTAGAACAAAAAGCTAACAAAACGAAAGGCACTTGCTTTCTCGAGGAATTCACGATGCATGCTGATTAAATGTAAAAATAAATTTCAACAGAAGCATTTACCTATACGCAAATACTTTCTCATCAGGCTTGGTCAAGTTCAAGGCTATCGAAATATCGTCGGCTAACTTCCTGGCTCCGTGAAGCGCTTCGATGTAGTCTTTGGATTTTCTCAGTGTAGTATGGTAAGTCATGAAGTGTGTAGCTGAAATTTTTATATGACATTTATGAAATAAAGATGAAGTTTCAAATACTGAAACATTGCTTTAGTATTTTATTAACATTAAGAAAGTAAGTAAAATTTATATAACGCACACTTAACTTCCTTGTTGACGTAAGATGAAATCTTAGGAAAAGAACATAAATGTGTCTATACAACACGTCTTTACAATGTAACTGCCAATAAGATTTTGATTTTTAACACTGGACACTTTCAAGTATTTTGAGTTAGAAGTAAATCCACATCAGTAGATAGGCACTGTCCTGTTCCGATTCTCATACACTTCATTGTTGATGCATTAATATATATTTTGATTTGTTGGCACAAAACTGATAAATTGTTGAGGTCGATTTGAAGATTATTTTTAATGGAGTCAAGAGATTTACCAGAAGTATGCAACGTAGAATTGTCAGCGAAAAGATCCGTGTTAGAGTGCAATGAATACAAGTCTTAGTCGTTCATAAACAGTTATAAAATACAAGGCTTTGATACATAGCCTTGCGGAACACCACTTAAAATATTACTTGAACTGGGAGTTCATTTACCCGTACAAATAATATAGTGTCTGTTAGTGAGATATGATGTGAACCAACTGCTAGTAACTGAATTGTAAGAAAACTTCAAGGCTGATCGACAAAATCGAAATGCTTTATTAAATTCAATCATGAATGCTCAAGTAAGTTCGGATTCTATTTCAAGTTGCCTTTGGTCTACAAAGTTTCGTCAATGCAGTTTAGCATGAATGTGTTTGATGCAAACCTGATTGTGATTTATAGAAGAGTCCCTACTTGTTAATTGTCTTTCGGAACTTGTAACAACTTGACAGGTACGCTGTCCCGATCTTAGTTGAGCTAATATGGTCCCAACTAGATTTACTAGAGACAAGGGATCAATCATTGGCTCAAACTCAAGCTCGTAATTCCGAAATCATTGGCACGTACTATTCAGATGATTTGGTGGAATGTATCAAGAAAACTCTTTTCCTGAGAATTTCACACAAGTAAATGTGTTCGAATTTTAAATATTATTTTCTTATTAATTGTTTCTGTAAAATTAAATAATTAATAATCAGTTGCATTGTTACTGAGGACAGAAATATAATATATAGTATATACGATCTGTATACTATTTTCACCAGCATTTAGAAAAATGAACACTACCAACATTTCTTGTACATGTTTGGTCCAATAACCATCAATATAACTCATTTTCATATACATAAGACTGTTCATATGTTTACTGGTAAACCATAAGATCTTTTGTTTTCATGAATACACATAATAGTTTATTTCTTTCCAACTGCGCCAATGTAACCACCAACTTTCCATCATCCACATTTAGTATATGTCCGACAAAATTAGGTTACCGTAAAGTTTTCAGAGCTTATAAGCACTAGAACATTCCCACAATGCACTTTACAAGTTCATAATTAACACAATGCTCATCAATAATATTTTTTATGGAAAGATAGGTAATTTTTTATCTAATTTAATTTGCTAAAACGATTTTAATATGATGCATAAACAATATCTTTATCTTGATAAAAGGATTATATACAAATCTGACCTCCAACTGCAGTGCCGTTATTAATCAGCTCGACAGCTGATGCGTATGCTGCATGCCCGCTGAAAATGTGATAAAAATATGTTATGTTTTAACTTCATCTTTCCGTCCTTATCATTCATGTTTGTTTGAACTACTTAAATTTCGCACAAAAGTGATGATGCATGTATCATCTCTAAATAAATATTTTTCAAAACACTGACCCATAGGGTGATTATATTTGTTAAAGACAGTCTGGTATTATTGTGTTATAAATGGGTCTTGTGCGTTATAAATGGGTTTTGTGTGTTATAAATGGGTCTTGATTCTTTTAAGTCACCATCTTTTATTTAAGGTCCTAAAATTTTACAACTTAACTATTTCATGGCAAGTAGTTTTGAGACAAGATAATGTCCACATGTTAGAAATATTGATCGAATATCTAAGAACACTTGGAGTGACGGATCGAGGCTGGGACACATTTGCACACATCACATGCTTTGTAGTTTTACATTACTGTTCATGAACTGTTAGAACGTTAACTAACAAAAAAGAGGTATACATAAAGTAACGAAAAGGATGGATGTGTGAAAGAGAAAAACTGTTGTAACTATTTGATATCTTACCCTTTCCCACATGTAAGCCCTGGGTTGTCACCAAGAAACCACGTCAGATATTTAGCGAAATCTTCCGAAGATGGACGACCCTTACTGAAGTTATTGAGTTGACATGGGTAGCAAGTGTCGTTTTTATCTAAATAAATGAAAGCGTAAAATATTTAACTTACCATTTTAAATTTAAATTATTAATTTTCGTTTGATTTTCATGCTTTGTTATTAAATTAAACTGAAATAAAATTATGTAAAGATCAGTAGTTTTCTGAGTTAGACCGAAAGCAAAAGGACTGACATGGCCATACAATAATAAAAAAGATTGTGTTTGTCTACATGCAAAATTGTGTGTAGGGTGAATATGTGTTTTGTGTGTCGGAGAAATTTTGAGAAGGCAAAGAGACATAAAATAGAAAATACATTCTGGATATGGTGAAAATTAACCAAGAAACATTAAATTTAAGCCTAGTTCCTTATTGTATGAGTGGTAGGCATGCTATAAATAAAATGAACAAAAGAAGAGAAATTACGCAAAAGGGGGTTGGGGGGTTGGGGTTAGATAATTTGAAAGTAAATTGAATACTAAGTGATACAATTTTATTAATAATTTAACCAAACATTTTGCATACTTTATCTCTGTACATTTTTTTGGGGGGGGGGGCACTTTGGAGGGCAATTTTGTCTTATATATCAACAAAGAAGCTAAGATAGAGAAGAAGAAATTAAAAGAAGAATAGAAACAATATTTTAAACATCACCGGTGGAGGGACAGAAATTTCTTGTATCTGCGTAGTATCGACAACATGTGGGACTACCACCTGGGGTCAACCAATCAAAGTAATCGTCAATCCAGGAAGAAGCTGGTTGGGCTATATATGTGCTAAAAGCAATCATAAAACAACAACAGTTACACACAAACCTGTACAAACACACCTGATTTAAAGCGCTGCTTTTTCTCCCACAGTGCACGATCAATCGATTCAGCCAAATCAAATAACTGATCAGAGAACAAATTTATGACGCTTGATTAGGAGGCAATTGAAAAAAAAAAAATAGCAGGATATAACTACATGTCATGAAAGTTGAAAAACGTATGTACGTTTGGTATAAGGCATGTCAGCATAAAAGTAGCTAAATGTAATAATCAGATACTTTAAGATTATACTTTTGACTTAATTTTTAGGAAGTTTAACTCTTCCAAATATACGTAAGCATGAAGTACTACAAGATAAACGATGACCCTACAAACCCATGATGCTGATACAGGTTTAGTGGTGACGTGGAGAGCAAATCGTTCGGAACATATGTCCAACTCCACCAATTCTTTGGATTTGCTGACAATTTCTGAACATACCACGATTAATAATACAGTATATCACAATTATATCAGGACGAACAATATTATTTTCTATGGCAAGGGCATGGGATTCTATCTTTTTTTCCTTCAATTTCCAGCTCTTCAACGGCTGTAAAATTATCTCGTTCTGATTCACCCAAACTTACACCATAATATATCCATATTATTATTTTTTTCAAAAGATTACCTTGAGATTAAAGAAATAACATTTCCTGGTTAGAAATAAAATATTAGCCCCACTCCCAATTAAATGGTCAGCAACTTGTGGCAATTGAATTTGCTACTAGTATGTTAACTGTTGCATAAGTTGTCATCTACAAATTTAAACTAAAGTGAGATGGTTAAGCTTATATTATAGTTTAAAACCTGGAATTAACATCGTGTTGACGTTAGAAATCCTGTTGATAAATTTAGGAAATATTGAGACTGAATCCTACAATTTACTACTTACTCTAATGATCTACTAGGCTGGGAAAAATCGAATGAGATGTCAACACCTCGGCAAGAAATTTATCACACTGGGTTAGTAAACATGAAACACACCGATTAACAAATGAGAAAATATTTAGTGGTCTTAACACATTAACCTATGCTGGTAAATAATTTTAAAAGAATACACATTGTCTGTCTTCATTTAGAATCAAAGTTTTTCCATCTCATTCGGCCGCTATGTTGGCATGCATGACACGTGTCAAACTTGATATTAAAGGTCCGTAAATATAATTATATTTGTAATATTTCAAATTAATTTGTGACAAATACGACTACTTTGCAAAATCATGCACAGTTATTTTTATAAATTTATGAAAAATGAGAAACATACATTAAATATTTTAATATGATTAAATTTGTAAGAAAATTATTATATGATCTATGTGGACAAGGAAATATTACTTACTAGTTTTTCAACCTTGATGCGGTGTAAATTTGTCCAATTACTGAATTCTGTGGACAGCCCAGACCGCCACATATTAAATTTTGTCCGTTGGTACTAGCGTAGTCGTGTCCCTTCGGTACTACAAAATATACCGGTGCTCCGACCGCAAGGTAAACCGATATGTTGTTAAAGTAATCCAGAACGAAGGAATCCTAGATACAAAAATTAAACAAAATGGGAAATAAAATTATAATGACAATCTTTAAATTTCTAGTCATATAAGTCAAGTTATTATTATATACAATACAAACAAATAAAACAAAGGACGCGTACGAAACGAAAATAGCTGCGGTAAAATTATATTTTCCCGTCCTCTAAAGTATGTTACAATAAGGATGTAAAGTACTGGTAATTAAGAAATTCTCCAAATACAATTCAATGATGAAACTTGAGTCTGCCAACAACGAATACATCCGCGACTTCGATGTAAATTCTTACGAATTATATCTTGAATGTATGATAGCTGCCATTAGGACTACCTCGGTTTTGCAAGATAAAAAGGATCGACTGAGAAATTGAACGCACATAGATTTTATTCGTAATTTCTATGTTAATCCTACAGTCAATTAAATCGTATAAATAGCCGAGTTGGTCCGATTTACTTGTGGTTTCTTTATTTTGCGGGGAAATTTCAGGAGGACATGATTTTCGACTTTTCTGTAAGTTACTGCCCTAAAGTACATCCGAGGAATATAACAGAGATGGTCCAAACGAAACAAACTGCCTGGTTTGGGTTCCATTTATATGAGTATTCATCAACAATGCATCCACGCATTCGTCTGTTAGTATTCTCTATGTTAAGCCAGTTTAATCAAATGATTTTCTTTATGTATCTTGTTTTTAGAAAGTGTTTCAGTCTATTATATTGGTTTATCACATTGTATTATATGCTTCATTGTCAGAGAGAGAGATTACCTCTGGCATAGACAAGCCTTGTTCCAATCCAATATCCACATGGAAAGTCATAGCAAGCGAGGCGCAGAACAAGCCAACGAAAATAAGTACCTGAATTAAAACAAAACTAAATAAGCTTACATTCATAGGTATGGACCGTGATAAGATAGTTATCACTGCTTCAATGTGATTTACTTTGCTAAAACAATACCGTCAAAGTAAATGACAGACTATAGACCCATTCGAAAAGAACGACAAATACGAAGACAATTTCCTTCTAACATTCTCGGGCAATTTTGTCAACTCCATTAAAACTTCATTTCAAAAAGTACATATTATTTGCAGTCTTGAATCAAACGAATCAATTGAAGCTAATTTTAGAAACGGAATATACTTTATTAACGTTTATTTTTCAAATCAATTTCTTGTTCTTTTTCTCCTAACAGAAAACAATTGTCCACTATTTATTGTTATAGTTTTC
>JAECUM010013796.1:0-17164 GCA_016617855.1 Megalonaias nervosa
TGTGTGTGTGTGTGTGTGTGTGTGTGTGTGTGTGTGTGTGTGTGTGTGTGTGTGCTAGATGTGTTGGTGTGACTATTCTGCAACTGCAGTCACATTTGCACCAGTGATAGCGAAATTGTTTATTACATGTTGACCTTTGACAACAGAGAATGACTAGCAAATTTACATGGTGAAGTTTGTTTTTCTTTCTTTATATATACAGACCCATTTAGTTTTGTTGATTTGTCTTCTATCATACGTGTATCCTTGCAAACCACCAAGTTTTCATTTCCTCGGCACAGTATAGCGAATAATTGGTTGCAAGTGGCCTGGAGAAAACAATCTACGTGTTCAGCTCTTAGTACTCATTCGTCACGTATCTTGGATTCTTTGATATTCCTATCGATAAAAGTTTCGAATACAAAGAATTAGTACTTATTCAGAAGCTTCCTATAATGACAGTATTGCACGGATTTCAGAATGCTGATACAGAATCAGTGGACCCGCTGGTAAGCAGAGAACACATGACGCAATGGACAGCATTTATGCACAAATCAGATGCCGTATCAACCTGCCTAATATAGGAAAATATTCATTCATTGCAAACATCATACAATTTTAAGGACAGTCAATAAAGTTAATGTAAACAATACATTTGATCTAGATCAAAGCAATACTTTCTTAATTACGGAAGTAATAATTTGCCCCAGATCCTCCATATTTCAATATAACATGTGGAAAATTGTCCGTCAGAAGTATGATAAACCGACCTGCAACCATTCGCGTGAGGCAATAGCTGGCAGCCCTATTTTGTATGTATTTAATCAAGTAAGGCAATGATAACAAAAAGGTTGATGGACATGGTGGAACCTCAAATATAGTCATCGGAGGTTGTTTTCCAAGTTTAATTTGTTACATTGTTAAAGTAATGAAGACGGTAACACATTCACATTTTAAGTGCGGTGGTTATTCAAGAATGTGTCAGGGGTCTGAAAAGAATATTATTATTTCTAGTAAGTAGCAAAGAGGACAAATTATTCAGATCACGACCGAACGACGAAATAGTGTGAATAGTGCGTGAGTTAGAATTGGGTCGCTTTTGTTTAATTACTTCATCCTTACAGAACAATCGTTAGCAGTTGGTGTAGGGGAGGAGAAATATTTTATTTTAATACAGGCTAATACTGTTCACTGTACCCATTCAGAATAATAATAATAATAATAATAATAATAATAATAATAATAATTCAAAAGGGTAACATAGAAGCAGAAATACTCGCCTCTTGAGGCCCTACACAAAACAAATAGCACGAAAGATACGTCTTTCTCTAAGCAAACTAAGAGACCCACTCTTCTAGAGACCCATGTTTATCAGATTGTAAGGACCCCCATTTCAGTGAGAACAAATATTTGACATTTTCATGTAGACTTGTTGTCGTCCTTACGGCAAAATATTTATTAAAATAACACGTTTTCTGTCTACTGGGCAGGCTTTCCCTAACAACCATATTCCAGAATCCTGTAATGCTACGGAAGCGACTCATTGTAGCGACGTATTTGCTGACAATTTACCTGGTCCGATGAGACTGAGTCTGATCGCGATTATTATCCTTTATATTTTCTACATTTGTTTCTAAGTACAGTACTTTCCTTGGTGTCTAAAGCCAAATAAATCACATATTAACCGATGCATCTTCCAAGAGAAGATTACAGAGAAATTCTTGTCATAGGTTAATGGGCTTTTTTGGGAGAGGCTGAACTATAAATAAAGCAATGTGTCTTGGGTCACTGATTGCACTTCCGTACGATGGCCGATAGCGGCCGACAGAATACAACATCAAGGTAACATGAATTTGTACATGTACACATTTTGTACGTGATGGATTTACATATTAAAGCAAGAAAAATTTTTACATGTACACATTTTGCTCAAATGTGTACGTGACGGATGAACATATTAACGTAAGAGAAATTTGTACAGGTACACATTTTGCTCAGATGTGTACGTGACGGATGAACATATTAAAGTAAGAGAAATTTATACAGGTACACATTTTGCTCAGATGTGAACATGTACAAATCTGCATGGTATTTCTATGCAGCAAAAAGTTTTTCTTTTTAGTTTTAGTCGTTATTACCTGATTTGCTGTTGGCTATAGACAAATAACAAACTCTCTTCGACAAATGAAAATACACGTTCGTAGGTATGTAGAGGTTGTTAAGCCAGAGAGAATATGTCTGAGCTAGTGGTTAAATATTGTCAAATTTATTTTGATATAACTGGGATGTAGATTTTCTCCCGCTTTCTTTTTGTAATAGACCAGTGTAATTTCGTTCAGATGAACAAAGAAATAAGCCGAAAGGTTAAGTCCTTATCAGATGGGTGAATTGTTCTTTGTAATTTATTACTGCGCAAGGAATGTCGTTAATTGGTTTTACTTGTGAATAAGAAAGATTTGTACATGTATACATTTGAGCAAAATGTGTACATGTACAGATTTCTCTTGCTTCAATATGTAGATTCATCACGTACAAAATGCGTACATGTACAAATTCATATATTACTTTGATATTGTATTGTGTCAGCCGCTATCGGTCATCGTACTTCCGGGACAGCATCAATGTTTAATTACTTACTATGCACTGTAGCCTAATCACACACACGGGACCAGACCAAATCAATTCCTTTAAATAAGGATCAACAATGTCTAAATCTAGGCCAAAGAGAACCACCAGATAAAAGAGGGGAAAATACTTTAAATAGTAGATAGGGACTATATTCGTGGGTACTGACCCGGAAGTAATAATTGTCCAAGTAAGAGAAATAAGGAGCTGAAGGGATTTTCAGGCAGACTTTGTTGTACTAAGCTTGCGTCTTCTTGCTAATCACATAATCCCTGTTTTGTCGACCTAATGCGTAAACAAACCAATCCGATCCCGTACTGGCCTTAGGCTACTTGCACCGACGCAATATTCCCTATCTAAGGAAAAGCAGTGATGGTTCACTGAATTGGTAACCGTACATAACAAGATAACGAGTTTCCTCTAACAGCACACATAGAAAATCAGGAATCACGATACGCTGACTGATTAATCATTCGTTTTGGGAGATATTCACCTTTAAAAATCAATTACTAATAACTAGCACATAGCCAATCAGAAATATATTCATAAAACGGATTTTACAAATCATAAAATTGTAACATTGGCATGAAGTAACGACATACGCAATGTTTTTCCTATTTCTGGCGATTGGACAGAGAAAGTAAGTCATTAGGGTATTCTAATATGCTGAGCAAACTATCTACATATTATATATTTGGGGGTTATATACGCTTGTTAAAAATAAAAGAGTTTTAAAGTAACCTCTGACATTTGGACAAAATATTTTAGTTAATCTTTTCTCAAAAAAGAGTCCCTAAATAATATGGTAACTAAGAGTAAGAAAACTGCAAATTAATAAACACATCACTTTAAGTTGAGGACATTTTGGAATCATGATGTAGTAGTGGATTTCAAAATTCTTCAAACTTCCAAATTTTAAAAGGTATACCGGTGCTTTGTGTTTCTTGTGATGTTAAAACACTTTTGTTATAAGGCATATGTATTATTGTGATAATATGTGATGCACAGATTTAAATCTATAAGTGCGGTTTTTGTACAGCACAATTAAACGTACTCGTAATCAAAATCTAATTAATTCTTAACAATAATGTCGTTTAATCCATTACGCTGCTTAACAATGAACAACTGTATCTGAATTCGAGATTTTAAACAGTAACTGTAAGATAATTGACTGCATTTGAAACTAATTAACCCCTTGTCTGATTTTCACCAGATCATAAAGGCAAAACGAATGTTCGAAAAATTATAAAAATGAATTATTCCATAGAAAAAGACAATATACATTATAACCCTCCTTGAAGTGTATGATCTATTTTTGCTTATATTGTTATGTATATTTAATTTGTATTTTTTGTTAGCCATTTTTAATTATTATATGTTATGTACATCTGTATTTGGTACTTCACCTTGTCCAATATTAAGATCATGGTGTTCCTGTTCAGTGACATTTATTTTGTAAGCAACATAATACATAGATAATATTTTCTATCACTGTGAATTAATATTCAGATCATTATTAATAGTAAACATGGTTACTTCAATTTAAGTTAAAGATAGTCCTGTTTCTGACGTTAGAAAATTCCAGAATGGAAATTTTTCTATTAGTTGACAATGTATTTTCAGAAAATTGTACAGTGGTATATAATCTTGTTTACATTAGAATTATTCATTCTTGCCCTGACATCTGAAGCAGAATCGGTCATTTTGACGAGTTCGGTTTTAATTTGGTTGGATTTATTTATTTAAATTATTATTTACTGGAATTACAGAGTGAAAAATAATAGTCTTGGATAAAAACATTAATTTGGAATTATAGTGAATTCAGACAAGGACATTTCTGGGTTATATTATTGCGATACATCAAAAGATTGTTAGCACATTGCCACACTCCAGGCCTTTGAGACATTAGTATGTTCAAGACGACAGGCACATCAACATATTCAATATTGGAATTTAGTTGGAATATTACTAGAATGCAGTTAGAACTTCATACATTTGCACTTGTGATAGAACTTTTAGGCCTATTTGAGACTAAATTCACAATACTGTAAGTTCTTTTTCAATTTTCCCTTTGTATTCTAGGGAAATAAATTATTTGTTGAATTTTGCAAAACTTGCTGGTTTTCGCTCTTTTCCGTTACCTAGTTTAAGATTATAGAGTCGTAATAATATACCTGATGTTTGACAGAAATTATTCTTGTGACCGGCCATTGTCCGTGTATAACTGAACCGTAATAGTCATTTTAATTTTGAATCTTTTTATTTTATTTTCTTTTCTTTTATTTTATTTTATCTTGGCAAATGTAAGAGCCGCAATGCTGCCTGCAGCATTCTGTGATGTAATTAGAAATTACGGTAACAGTGAATACTGTTCAGTTTTTGCTAACAAATCAAGTTCAAGAAAATTGAACTGTGTATAACAAGTAAAAATGATGTAGGTATTGAATAAATGCAAATGGAGAGTCACGTCCATTAGCATAGATCTCTAGTTGGAGAATATTAACTTATCAGAGATATCTCTCCCTTGCATCGGGCTTTAGTGTGCATCAGGGAGATTTGGCCGGTAATTTCAAAATTCTAATGTTTCAGTTCCTACGGGCATCTATGCCAATTGTCATCGAAGCACAGTTTATAAATCAACGGAGAGGAGACTGGTCCACCCTCTCATAACGACTTTTGTCATTTACATCATTTCAAATAAAAACAAAGGAATTAAGAAGCATAACTCATTCAGCTGTAAGGCAGATGTTATAGCGATCGCAGTGATGTTAAATATGATACGTTATCTTTCATAAAGGGGAGCGATATTGAAGTTATCACCATTTAAATTTGTATACATGTACTATATATAAGAAAACCATATTGAAGTTTTGACTGCTCAAATTTGTATATAATATACAATACAGCAATATTGACATTACGACTATTTAAATTGTATATAATATATAATACATCAATGTTAACCTTATGAGTACTTAAATTTGTATATAATATATAATATATCAATATTGACCTAATGAGTATTTAAATTTGTATATAATATATAATACAATAATATTGACTTTATGCGCATTTAAAGTTTTATGTAATATATAATACAGGCCCTAAGGTATTGAATCAACAATACCTCGAGCTTCAACAAGGAATGGACATAAGTTACGTAATTGCCTAAATATTTCGTGTAGTGTTGATCAGATGTCCATTGAGTTTTATGTATCTTAAAGTTTTATTTACAGGAGGGCCGATTCGGTGATACATCAATTGATTCATAATTAACAAGCACCTTGGCTGCATTTCTTACGCGATTAAAATGTGTCGACAACACATATATCTACAATAAAAGGGATTTACTTAGGTCTAAAAAGACCATACTCATAACAAAAACGTTTTTTCTTAGAAGAAATAGATGTATTATGTATGACATGAACGTAAGATTGGATTGCTTTTAAAAACGGCTTCTCTGTTTTAATTTTTACAAGTGAATGCTTTGCTTGAATAGAAAGAGATTTGGATATGAACGCATCATAGTATACTGTCCGTGTGTCATAAAGCCAGTGGATCACTCATCGTGGGAGAGAATAGCATCAGAGATCTGGTACCCCCGAGAAGAAGAAGAAGAAGAAGGAGAAGAAGAAGAAGAAGACGAAGAAGAAGAAGAAGAAGAAGATGATGATGATAAAGCAAAAGAAGAAGACTAAGTAAGATGAAGAACCATCATCAACAGTAATAAAGCAACGACGTTTTCGTCCTCCTTGTTGTTGTCATAATCAGCATAATCGTCATCAGTATGATCATGAACACAAAACATGTGGCGGAAGATATTTCTTTATATAAAATATTCAACAGCCAAAATACATATCTTAGGAATTGTTCAGGTGGCGCTCTACAGTTTCGTATTTTGCACTGGGTTAGAATTTTAGAGAAAAAGAATTTCCCCAGGTTTCCTCACAAGTTATACTGGCTATTTTAAAAAAGACCTTGCATATCTTAGGTATTGTTCAAAGAACCTTTAATTCCCTTTATTTTGGTGCATGATTGATGGATATAATATAGGTTATAGAGTATACAGCTTGGCCTTACTCCGGATGTGCATCTTTCAAAAAAGCGCTAGCTCCACTTGGTCATTTTCACTTCCTGAACTTCAGAAATATATTGTAAAAAAGAAGAGCCGATAACTTTTCTTTTACATTTGATATATATGGTAATTCATTTATTGCACTTTCAGAAGCTGGTATTGTCTAGTCTGAAAAATTTATTTTCCCTATTTTAATAGCTGCTAAGGATAGTGTACTTTTGACAAATTCAGGCTGATTTTTGGAGCATAAGGGAGCAGTCATTTTAGTTAGCAGTGTGCTAAGATCATTTACAATTTCCAAAAGTACAATATCCAAAAAAATGTCAGCCACATTACATGAAAGTAGCATAGAGGTATGCCAACATTCTCTCCACTGTGCATGTTTTAAATGCAAACAACTTCACCTTACATAAGTCACTCTCTCAAAAGTACATAGTAACTGGTGAGCACCCCCTTAAAGAGCACGTAAGTATTATCATTGTATGATTTAATTTTGATTGCATGGCTGAAATATTTAAGTCGCAAGCATCAAAACAGTCCTTTTGAATAATTCTCCTGTATTTCCCCCCTCAGAACAGTATTTAATAGTGTCAGAGTCTCAAACAGGTACAGTCTCCCCCTCCCATGATAAAAAATGAGCTATTTTAAAAATGCGCATTGCATTTTGTCCACATAGCAATCAGTGTCATGCTGAAAGACAGGAACATGAAACTAGCCATAATTATTCCTGAGATGTCAACAATAAATTTTACAGTTTGAAAAGGGATGGAACAGGTGAGGTTCATAAAGGTCAAAGAGTAAAATGTTACCTTATTGTTTAATATGGAAGAAAGCAAATTTGCTTTGTCATCATTTATTTTTTAATTTCATTGCAAATAAATGAAAAGAAACATTTTCACTATATACTTCTTTTACTTAACGCAACAGTTTTAAATTTAAGTTGACTTTATTCCTATATTCTAAGACTTCTAATTTCCCCATAATTAAGGTCACTACTGACACAAACATGTCTCATGGCAAATTATGTAAGCAAGAGCAAAATTAGCATAATTAGCTTATTTTCATGCATAAAATCAATGTTAAGGTACCATTTTATTCAGAACATCATACATAATAATATGAAAATAAGAAAAATAATTGCATAAATGTTTATATTTGTTTTAAGGTGGCGCTCTACAGTTTCGTGTTTTGCATAGGGTTAGAAGGTTAAATAAAAAGAATTTTCCCGGATTTCCTCACAAGTTATACTGGCTATTTAAAAAAAAGACCTTGTATATCTTAGGTATTGTTCAAAGAACCTTTAATTCCCTTTATTTTGGTGTATGATTGATGGGTGCAATATAGGTTATAGAGCATACAGCTTGGCCTTACTCCAGATGTGCACCTTTCAAAAAAGCGCTAGCTCCACTTGGTCATTTTCACTTCCTGAACTTCAGAGGTAAATTGTACGTCACTCTCTCAAAAGTACATAATAACTGGTGAGAGCCCCTTCATCCGTTATGAATCTTATCGTTATCTTTTTTAATCATTGTCGTGTCATCTTTTTGGAAGAGTATATTATTTACATGGCAGTCTTGCATTTGATTACAAAACCACTTTCTTACAGCCTGTATTACACAAACCAAATACGTCAGTTTTACAATTACAAGAAATTGAATCACCTGTACAACAAGTAGTCTTATTATATTATCTGCATGTTCGACGAGTAGGGAATCTCATGCATGGTATGGCAAATTCAGCTGTAAAATATAAATACCAAGTGTAAGTAGTTGAACATTATTTTAAACATAACTATTCTGACTGAAAAATAACGTCCCCAGAATAAATACCACCCACAAAGTAATTATTTTCGGTCACATTACAGCAACTAATAGACAATTAAAAAAAAATCTTCACGCGCACATAGGAGTTCTAGTTCAAGAGCCTCCCATCTTAAAAGAAACTGAAATCGAAAAATGTTTTTGGGAAGCCCTTTTTACATTGCAATTTTGAAACAAATTATAGACTTATTATTGTCACACGCTGGTAATTATTTTGCTGACAGTCTGATTCTCTATTATTTTATTCGGACGAGAGAACGTGGCTCGAAATTAGCGGTCACCTGCTCGCCCAAGGCTAGTAAATTTCCTGTTAGACTAGTAGTTTTCATAATAGTTCGGTGTTAGTAAAGTGTCGACAGTCCGTGAATATTTATGCTATCATTTGAAAGTTTTGAAATCTAAGTGACCGGATGACATCCGAGGTCACTGGTAGATAATTACGCAAATCCCTGCGATTCTGTTGTTCCTTCGAGGCTTATAACAACCGTGATTATCTTAACCGGTTTCGCCAAAACTACATATCGGCATTGGTAAAAGCTTACTACTTAGCATAGCAAACTTAAATGACGTTATATCGAGCCTTACAAGCATTAAATCGATCATAAGATGGTTTCTTTTCTCAGAAATTGTGAATATAACATTCGTTACGTTTTAAATTCATTGACAGACGAGACGAAACTACAGCGTTGATGATATTTGACCTGGTATTCTTCATCTGCGTTGTAATCATATGACTACCAAACTTTCGCAGTTGACATGTCCATGAGGTCCAATAGTCACAAGATATCAACAAAAATTCTATTTTCAGTGTCGTGAGATAATTAAAAATTATTATATGAACGTCACATACTGTTTGTAAAAACGAAAGGTCTCATAATTTTTTCGACATATTTATTCCGAGAATAAACAATAAAATCCTGTCAACGTAGCAGCAACATACAGAAAGCAAGTTTCACCAAGCAGAGAGCACATGTCAGCTGGTATCAGGATACTATCACGTTGGCATGTGTTCTTTTTGAAATCAATGTTTGTTTGTGGATTAATAAGCGGGGTTAATGGAGTCTTTGTCGGTTTCTGTTTTTAAATTATTGGTAGTCTGTTGTTTCCAGATGACGAGACTGTAACGTTTCTGCAACAAGCTTACTATTGGTTGAAAATGTAAGTCAAATATTTCATGTACTCTTGTTGGTTCATGGATAACTTGTTGAAGATAAATTACTATTGGAAATATCACTCGTTGTAAAGACTATATCATACCAGTTTACATGCGGTCTTTTCTAAGCATTGACCAATGTCACATTTCGTTATAGGCATATGCTGTTGAGAGTAGCAAGCGATGCGTTAAGTTAAAGCAAGATGTCACTATTAGTAATGAGGGCGTGCGACATGTTCAACCGGTATGCAATAGTTTTCTCTGGAAATCTTATCCTCTACCCGGTATATATTGTAGATTTTGTCTAATTTAAAGTTTGATAAAAGTAGGATGTATTTTGTGAACTACTAATGAGTACCCTATATCATCCCATTTGTATGTCTTTCCAGTTTACTATGCGATACGTTGAGTGATAGGAAATTTTCACCGTTTGAACTATTTGTCAATATTTGTTTCACAAGCACCAGTCATATCTGGTCTGCGTTCATCAATAATTGATAGGAGTGGATTTTATTTTTCTACACTCCAAATACGATTGTAATTGGATTTGCATTTGGATTTTTTTAACGTAGCTTTAACGATTTTTCAGTCATATCGCTACGGTGTCTGCAGTGTGGCAGTTTATAGTGATGTCTAGCACTGGGGCATTATGCCGCAGACATGTAGCATGATGCCCAACCCAGTCACATTATCCTGACACCAGGCCGACCAGTCCTAACACTAACCTCTTAATGCTGAGCGCCAAGCGAGGCAGATGTTAGTATCATTTATGTAAGTCTTTGGTATGACTCGGCCGGGGATCGAACCCACGACCTCCCGCATCCGAGGTTGACGCTCTAACTACTAGGCCACCGGAGCGGTGATTGTAACTGAAACTGGGTAGTTTCAGGGGATTCTGTTTTGAACATGGTTTTGTATATCTTTTTGTTGTTTGCGGAGGTCTTTCCAGGGGTCTGGTTTCGTTTATGTTTCTGTCTCAGATAAATCTGACAGACTACTGTATGGATTTGTACACGAAGTTGTTTTCTTAAAGAAGGAACCTAAAGATTTTTAAGCATGCAATTTGGATAATCTATTCACATGAAGAGTTATGACGACTGGAATATTTCTCAGGGGTCAGTCAATAGCATTTAATATTTTCCGCTGCTGATTTAATACAACATCGGTTGCTACAACGGCCACCATCCACTTATATTTATAATTTCATCCGTTCGTCTTCGATCGTTAAATTCATAAATGATTTACAAGGGGGGGGGAGGGAGGGAGGAAGAGAGAGAGGTATGTATGTGTTGGCAGATGTTGAAAATATACACAGATCCTTGGAGCATTCTTGAAAAAGTTTGGGTTTATATAACTCCAAAACAAGTACTTCCATGGTTTGCTGGCATTGTTGCTTTATGAGATTATATTTGAAGATGAACAAATTTAGACGCGGTAAATACGACCCAAAAATAAAATAATGAGATGTGTGAGAATACAGAACCTTCATATAATATTTTCAACAGAGTTTGGTCCATGGATTGCTTGTATTGTTTCATATTACCGGCTCATGCATCATACATCCATCCAGTTTATGACCAATTGGAGTATGTACGTAACAAGAAAACAAATGTCAAGCTTGTCTATTTGAATGACATTTATTGCATTAGATGCTGTGAAATTTTAATTAGTTCTTGCATTTCTATTGAACGACTGACGTTAGCGCGATACAATGCTACCGAATTATATGTACTGTGAATTTATTTTTATTTAATGTAAACTGTTGTTGACACATTAATTCTTACCATTAAAGCGCAAAGGTCTAAATTTTCTTTGATTCACAGCTGGTGATCACATCTCAAAATTTAACAGCACATTGTTCGTTAGTTATTAGTTATAGATAGAATTGGTGAGTTGTGAATTTGAACGTATCTACATACTAATTTGTGTTAAATATAAACGGTTGCACAATGGGTTTTATGTGTCATTTAAAATACAGGAGATATTGTAAGTCATATAACAGCTTATCAATTTTTATAAGATATGGGCTTTGACACAGTGGCGCAAATTTCGGTAAGCATTAAATTTCTTATACAACAAAATTGTTGTCCACTATTCGGACACGTTGGACAAGTAGCAATAGAATCTTCAAGTTCGGAAAAGCAAAGTTAGTGCCTTGTTCGACTGGACGAATGGAAAGAAACAAAAATAGGGGCAGGGAACAAGTCTGCGGTTTTATCACCTGACCTGCCTGATCAGATTCATTTTAAATGTATTAATGAAGGAAACTGTTTTGGGCGGACATGATATTTATTGTGTGCATTCGACTTTGTTAAAGCTTACAAACAAAAAATATTTTTTAAATTCGATGGAACAACATTCTAAAAGCAATATGGTCAAAAAGTTCATCATCATATCAAAGCGATACAAAATTAAGGAAAACAAACAAACAAACAAATTGTAAGATCACGAAAATTACCATGGCGTGAATAAAATTCCTTCATTCATTGTGTTCGTCATTTAGCCTTTGAGTACGGTATTGTTGAATAAAAGTTTGTGAATACAGACTAACTTGTTGGAATTTTATGTAAAAGTCATTAGTTATACCATCTGAGCCTGGGGATTTCCCTCTGGTTAAATCTTTAATGGCTTTTGTATCTCTTCAGAGGTAATGAAATCATCGCATAAATCTTTTGCCCCGTCTGTATTTAGGCCCGGCCCTAGGGCAATGCGAACGAGGCAACTGCCTTGGGCCCCGAGCTTCTCCGCAGTGCAATTTTTTTTCTTCGGGCCCTGCGCTTATCGCTTGCTGCCTTGGGCCCCGCACATCCTAGGACCGGGCATGTCTGTATTTGGTTTTGGTTGTATTCTGTTTAAGTAGTGTTCAATATCGGATGGAGCAATATTTTTCTATGGGTAGGTCTCTTTGTAGTAGTTCCGTATCATTTATAATATTTCCTTTCTGTCTGTGTAGGTTGTATTATATATTTGTATTTTATCAATGTTCTTTTCCCTACCCCTCCTGATTTCTATTCGCCTGTAAATGCCTCTTCTCTGACCATATGTCACTGAATTTGCCGGCACTTATTTTGGCCCCCTGTGTCATATATCTTTTATATTTCCTTCATTTGTTCATCAGTTATTTTTATCCTCCCGTTTTGTTATCAGTTGTATTTCGTATCACTCTGTATTTTGTCCCTATCCATTCCCTTTGTAGCTGTTTAGTTTTTCTGAAACCTTTATTTGTGCATTTTGTTTCTTCTTTCATACGTTTCTGCTGTTGCAGGATGTGTACATGTGAGTTTTCTATGAATTGATTTAGTCTATAGTGAATTAGGTTCACATAATCAGGATGATTCATAAAAGCATTACTCATATTCCAGATACCATTTCCCTATCTCGTGAAGTTTAGTGTTTTCCACATCTCGTGAAGTTTAGCGTTTTCCCCATCTCGTCAAGTTTAGTGTTTCCCCATCTCGTCAAGTTTAGTGTTTTCCCCATCTCGTTAAGTTTAGTCTTTTCTCCATCTCGTCAAGTTTAGTGTTTTAATTCGTAGACTGACTGGTTTGTGGTCTGCTAACATTTCTTTCAATATCCCGCAATTTTGTATATTTTCTTTGTTCCCTTCTTTTATGTAGTATGTGTTTTGTCTCTGCCTCTATGTGTGTGTGTGTGTGTGTGTGTATGTGTGTATGTGTGTGTGTGTGTGTGTTCCCGTTTGTTATTTGTTTTAATAAGGGTAGTGACTTGCTTATTCATGGCTTTATCGGCCTCTATCAATTCTGTCAATTTCGTTTGCTATAGTTAAAATGCCTCCTCCATTATATATTGATCTACAACATACTGCTGAACAAAATGTGTTAAATCGACTATAAAGTTAATTTTCCTAGTACCAAGCTTGTTGGTACATAAACATTAAAACAAATGTGCCAGTTATTTATGATTATGTGTATAACTCTCTCTGACATGGTAGGCGAACTCTTTTTTTTTTCTTCACAGTTTTGTATCTTGGCTTCCCCTCTTATGATTGTAGCAACCCCCAATTTATGGTTTATTTGTGGGTCATTCTCTGTAACTAAAGCATCTAGGTTCTCTTCCAGTTTTTCAATAGTTTCTTTGTTTGTGTATCGGGTTTTTCTGAATTAAAATAATGTCATAATCTTTAAAGAGGTTAGGGACTGTATCTATTTCACTTGAATGCAATTGATATTCAAGGTCAAGATTTTGAGGTTCAGTCCCTACATCTTGGCTTTTTTATTTATAGGTGCTGTATTTGTATGGGAAAATAAGAACTACTTTTTTTTCTCTGACTAATATTGCATGACCTTTAGGAGTGAAGTATTAGCCCGAAAAAATGAGTTTGAAAGTTTCATCTGTGACTCCGTAAACTCTTCCACATAGTTCACTTTATCATCTCTACTTTCAAATAGAAGAAACATCTTCTTTAGTTCATCCAGAAGCAAATCTAATAAACTAAAACTTAAACGTCTACTACATGGGTGTACATTGTTTATTTACAAAGTAGTTTCCTAATTCACTATTCTAATTTTAGACGCACATCTCGTGCATTTTTAATGTGTTCAGTATCGTAAAATATTGCGCGATTCTGACAATGTAAAGTTAATAGTATTAGGGATACTCCATTGTGTTCATGCTTTTAAGTTGTGGGTGTTTACTGAGTTTTTTGGTGATTTACGTCTTACTTTTATCTTAGGGTTGCTGTTGTTTTGCATTTATTGTTCTGCTCTCCTCTAGAAAGATCTTAATTGTGTATTTGTATCCCGTCGTCAAGGACGCTGTCCTCGATCGCTCACGGGATCTATGGGTTTTGATATAGTCTGCTGTTTCTTGGTCTGTTGGTGACTGAGGGGTGGATTTTGTTCATTTTCTTATTTGATGCGGTTTAGGTGTAGATGTTTGTGGTGAAAGAAATTGAGAAGTTTCCTCTCCAAATGTCACATGGAGGCTTTGTTCCTCCATATCTGTGTCTTTATTTATCGTTGTGTTAGAGAGGTTATGTGTTACATGGTGATTTATATCAGATTCGGCATTTGTTGTGGTGCTATCTGAATCATCCGCTTGGTTCGATTTCTGTGAGGTTTCGTGTTCAGATATATTGGGAGATAAGCCGCTGCGGTCTACTCCCAGGCCAGGTCATCAGTGGGGTTTGTTTTCTCGATTTTAACTGTCTTGCCTTTGCGTTTTCTTCATGCTTTAGGAGCTCAGCTTCCTCGTCTTCAGTCAGTCCAGATGAGTGTGAGGCTTGTGATTCTAACAAATATCAACATTTAAAGTTGCGCCGACTTGTATTTTGATATAGCTGTCATTTGTTAAAGTGCATTAAGTGGTCATGTGATGTTGCTCTTGGGCTTCGCTCTGCGGAAACGGTAAATATCGCTTACATAATGTGTAATTGCATGCATGACTTAAACCTTTAAATTGTAAGATATATATCAATTAACTCCAAGAAAATGGAAAATTTTTATTTTCCTGACAACGTGAAATAGTTTATGTTACGTTTAGCAGAAATAATAATAATAATAATAATAATAATAATAATAATAATAATAATAATAATGTTTATTTTTAACATAGGCCACCGGCCAAAATTACATGCATGTATTAAAAATATGGCACAACCACAAAAAAATAACAATTCTAGGTTTAGCACACGGATCTTCGCACGTTTAAAGATTATGCTAGATAAACAGCAAAATTACATAATATTGTTATTGATACTCCGGATAAAGTTATACAACTTGATATGATTTGAATTACAGTGAATGCGACCGCTCCGGTGGCCTAGTGGTTGGAGCGTCCGCCTCAGATGCGGGAGGTCGTGGGTACGATCCCCGGCCGAGTCATACCAACGACTTACAAAAATGGTACTAACAGCTGCCTCGTTTGGCGCTCAGCATTAAGAGGTTAGTGTTAGGACTGGTCGGCCTGGTGTCAGGATAATGTGACTGGGTGGGACATCATGCTACATGTCTGCGATATGACTGAAAAATTGTTAAAGCTACGTTAAAAATCCAAATCACACACACACACACACACACACACACACACACACACACACACACACACACACACACACAGAGTGAACGCATGAAGGTATATAGGCCGTCTCAAATTGTCATACATGGGACATTTAACAGCAAATTTAAACTCATCTTCGATATCTGCACAAAAAGGGGACAATCTTTCAACATAAGGGATAATTTTATAGCTACCTATATTTGCCATTATTCTGAACATGCATAGCAAGCTGACACTGTACAAAGATTTCACTCTGTGTAGTATTGACAAGATTCTTTCTGATCTTATTTTAAGATCGTAATCTGTCCATTGAATTTAACTCTCCATTTAGTTCTTGTTGAAAAATATCTTTACGACGTTGTTTAAATAGAATGAAAAAGAGTTTCTCGTCACCCACCTCTTGATTAACCCAAACTTTTAATCCGTATGAAAACAACAGATTCTTAACGTTATTTACCCAACAGTCACAGTGTTTGCCCCATGTCCATTGTAGGTTATAACATTGTTTTGGGACTCTATCATCAAATTGAATAATTTGAACCAGTACTTAAGAATTCTTCTATATCTTGCTACTTGCATTGGCACGACACGGAAGGCACTATCTGAGAATATATAAATCAAACATTTGACATTGATAAGTCGAAAATTGAAATTGAACGAGTTCACCGGTATACAAGCTAATATGCACTTGTATCAGTTAAAACCAATAATTCTAATTAAAACACTGACAAAAATGACAAGGAAAATAATAAAGGATAATAAAAATAATTTAAAAGAATAAAATAGAGGAAAATATACGTTCACAATAAAATTAGAATATAAGTATGGATATAATTAGCGATAACCAATAAAGGTAATCATTATACAACGAATTGAATATACGTAATCAGCTGAAAGTCTAATTTCCATCGGATAATTTCCGATGTGATGCACAGAGAGAGAGAGAGAGAGAGAGAGAGAGAGAGAGAGAGAGAGCTATCAAAATAGGAAGAGCATGATTCTGTAATAAATATATACTCTTTAGAAAATGAAAAAGGTAATGATCATATATAATCGGCTAAGTGAGGTAAAACAGATATTCAGGTACAAGATCATTGACTGTTTTGTACATCGTGCAATGCAACAGGTTAAAAAAAAATAACCACTTAATTATCGAAAACATTCCGGACAAAGGTGCGAAATATGAGGGGTATTTTTTTGGTGCAGCTGGTTTTTGCAAGTTAAAATCTTATCAGTTTGCGCTGTAGAGCAAAATATAACTTTTGTAATATAGTGTAAGAATATTTTCAGAAACATAATTTGAACGAATTTTCAGTGTATTCCTTGTACACAGCAAAAGACAAACGTGGTTAATATGGGTGGGTGTTCCAGTTAAAGATTGTTACCAATGAAGATACCTAGTAATTTTTGAGAGTATAGTGAGGTATGTTCAATGACACGGAGCATATGTTTGAGGAGTCCAGAAATTCAGTGCAACCGGTAATATATGTATAT
>JAECUM010013798.1:0-44927 GCA_016617855.1 Megalonaias nervosa
GTACTAGATTATATCCACATATTGATGTTGGGGTACTAGATTATTTCCACATATTGGCATGTGATACTTTTAGTTCAGGTTTCATGAATTTGTCATCCTGAATGATAATCATGGAGGTATCAGATTTAAGCACATACATCGCTGAACACATGCACAACAGTTTTGTTCAACTCGTGAAACACAAACTACTGAAATAACTCTTTTATGTTTAAAATATTATGAGCACACTATTAAGATAGGAATTGAAGGTCACCACTATGATTATTCAAGACATTTGTGAACACTGTAGAACATATACAAATGTTAACATGAATCGCTACATGAACTATAGTATTGATAACTTCATGACTGTTAAAAGAAAAGCTGTATAGCTAAATTTTGTGTCTCATGCACTGTAGCGTTTTGTCACAAAAGCTGCATTATATCTTTGGAAAGCTTGATGTTGTTCTTGTTAAATTTGATTTTTTCAACAAATGTATATACATTTGGTATCTGATTAGCTTCTGTCTTATGCAGCAATTTTACTTCAAATGTGCCAGCCATCAAGGCGATACCCAAGAAGCCACAGTAGTCCCATTGAAGCACATTCGTCCCAACAGAAAACTTGTTGAATGCATCACATGTGGCTGTGTCAGGTAAGCCAATAGAATTCTCGTTGAAATATAAAACTTTCACAGATCAGTCAGATATTATGTGTGATGATGGCAAAAGCATCATCGTCATCATCATCATCATCATCATCATCATCATCATCATCATCATCATCATCATCATCATCAGTAGCACCAGCAGTGTCATCATTAGAATTCTGTTTGATGATTTTGTGTTAAATTATTCGAAAGGCATATACATGATGGCATGCAATCACAGAATTCTTAAATCCATTGCTTTCATTGTGGTTTTGGTTTTGCACATTTTTAATACAGTTAAATATACAAAATGTCTGGGATATAAACATGATAAACATTAAATTTGTTGTTTTAAATTGGCATGAGTAACTGCAGTAAACAATGAAATTTCCAGTTCCAGATCTGAGGGTGTTTTAAAGATCTTCTTACATACTTTGATGGATTTAATAGATTTTTCTCTTCTTTTTAGTACACCAATTCTTGTTTTTCCATGTGAACACCAGCATGTGATATGCTTGGAATGTTTCAAGAGTTACGGGAATGTCAGGTTAAATGAGCGGGCATTTGTACAGGACCAGGAGCATGGCTACAGTCTGCCTTGCCCAGGTATGATCAAAGACATTTTCTACATGCATATTTTCTACTGTACATATAATAATACTCAGCCATCAATAGTTTCCTCCAGGTTTAGTTTATCAGAGATTTGCTAAATGCAGTTAAGTGACCAGAAATCTTGCAGCCAGGAGGTTACGAACTCTTGTGCCAAACCAGGAAAATTTTACACATTTGCAAAAAGAGCCCTTGAGAATGATGTTGATCAGGACATTATTCCTTTAGCTGACATATTTATTGGTCAGTCTTTTGATGAGGTCACTTTTACACCTAGTATTGATAATGTGATAGATAATGATCACAGTAATCCTCTTTTTACTACTCATTCTCTTTATTCTAATCAGGGTGACAAAAGACAATCACTCTTCAAACAAGATCCTGAGAACACCTGTTTGTTTAGAGGGCTATTGGCGAAGCTGAAGCCACATAAGTCCATGTTTGTTATTTTGTGAAAAATGTAGTCCTGATGAGAAAATGTGACCACCTGAGGTACCTGCTGGTGATGAGTTATACTGGCCATTATGTATAGCATTTTGTGCTGATCAATGGCATAAAACAATAAAATGTCCATACATACATACATACATACATACATACATACATACATACATACATATTTATTATTATTATTATTATTATTATTGTGAATTGATAATCTTGTCCACTCAGCTTCGTGAAGCCTTACTCCCTTTGTGGTTGGATGGATGAGCAGAGATTTTGTTGGCATCTTAGTGGAAAAATTTAATTTCCTTTCCTGTTTATTAGGAATCGTCACTTTGAAATGCCATTATCATGTAATAATTATATAATATCATTTTATGTTATGATCATAATAAGTCATTGCAATGTGACATGAGAAAATGGGATATAAAATCATTGAAATCAAATGTAACATTCATGGAACTTTCACATGACTGCTCTGAAGCATTAAAAGTTTCTCCTGAAAGGTAATTATGTACAACACTCTCTCACTGTAATGTTGTTCTTTAGAGCTATAAATGTGTAATATACTATTGACAGTTGACATTGCCAAATACAAAGGTATAGGTGTGTATCAAAACCACATTTATTTATTAAAAACGTGAGTCCATGACTCTATATGCATTAGTTGAAGGACTTCACTGTACTTGTGCAATTTAAAGAGAAGGACTACTATATTAAGGTTGTTCTTATATTATTTCATAGCTGGATGTGTGAATTCCCTCATTCAGGAAAGTCATCACTTTTGCCTTTTAGGCAAAGATCAGGTAAGGTTTACATTATAACAACAACAGCAAAACAGTAGAATGAAACTGATTATTCATTGTTTGTTTCAAGCTAACACATATACTTAAAAGTCAGGCACAACTGCAAACAATATGGACCCCAGTCTGCCATTGCACAATGTGCCAGCAGGTCAGGGTCTATTCTGTTTGTTTTACTGGTTACTATTAACAAATTGCATAGACCCAAATCTGTTGATGTTTTATGCAAGGGCAGATAAGGGTGCACTAAGTTTACAGTTAGATCTGACTCATAAGCTAGTATGAGCTAGGACATAACGATAGATGGCTTTAAAGAAAAAGAGCTGAACATGTTCTCATTAAGCATTTTGGTAACACCCATATAGAATTGTAATTATGTATCCTTTTTTTTCTTGAAAAGCAATTTAAACATTGCTTATACAGAATAATTACAGTAATCCAGTTTACTTGTTTGTGAGCTCTAATTAATATCTCAGTGTTCTCCCAGTAGCCTTTTACCATAGTGGTCATGATATACACCATCACTTCAGCCTGTTAAGTTATTAGAACCCACTGATAAACAATGCAATAGTGCTGATACATTTTTAAGTTTCCTGCTAGCCTTTAAATATTTCTTTGTTAAACATCCTGTCACCTCATTCAAAGCCCTGTCATGCTAATGACACGTGTTCTTAACATAATCTTGGGTATTGTTATGACTCTGTAGTCTTAAATTTAGTAACAGAAAAAAGTGAAAACCAACAAGTTTTTTTAAAATTCAACAAATAATTTATTTCACTAGAATACAAAGTGAAAATTTAAAAAGAACTTACAGTATTGTTAATTAAATCCTAAATAGTCCTAAAAGTTCTATCACAAGGCCAAATATATAGAGTTCCAAATGAATTCCAGTCATGTTCCGAATGAATTCCAATTTTGAACATGCTGATGTGCCATTAGCCTTGAATGTGTTCATGAGCCAACAGTCTTGATGTATCACAATCCAAAATGTCCTTAAATGAATTCACAATAATCCCAGAATAATGATCTAGAAATATTGTTGAGCACTTTGTAATTCCAATAAATAATTTAACTAAATAAATATATCCTCCTAAATAAAAAACAGAACATAACAATAAGACTGATTCCACTTTGGATGTTAAGATAGGAATTAATAACTTTGAAGTAAACAACATTAATATAAAAAACTACAACAAAATAACAGAACTAGGGAGGAGGTCAACTTCCTTTCTAGAACATTCAAAGTTGGCAACAAGATCAGGAATTTCCAAGTGAAAAACTAATGTTCTAAACTCAGATACAGATAAACTTTTTGATCTGAATATTTAATCTATAATCATGAGAGAAATATCAGCTAGATATTATGTTGTTTACAAAATAATTGTCACTAGTCAAGTAGGCCCTTAACTCAAATTACTGACCAAGGTCAGCCACAGAGTATAATAAACATAACATTCGTCATGAAGAAAAGCCAACACACAATACAAATTAAATATACATAACAGTATGCAATAAAGGTAATCCAGGATAATTACTCATGTTGCTGTTATATTTTGCATTGCCTTGGCCTTACTGCAGGTGCATGGCGTTTTGATGCTGGTTTTGTCTTTGCACTGACACTCAGAACAAGAAAACAAAATTGTTTGATAGGTAAACCTAAAACTTAAGTGGGTGATGCGCTATGAATTTCTCTTTTCTGCCTGTCCAAGTAATAAAAGGAGAAATTTATCTTCCAAGATAATGTTTTTTTACATTAATCATTTTTTAACCTTGGGAAATACCATGTAAACACATATACTTTTGTTTTATTTCATTGATATTATTTTTTTTGCTTTTATGATGATGAAACACTTTGTCTAGAACATTTTGTGATACTATCATGCATTTTCCCAATGCTATAAAAACATTTATGGAGAGACCACTGTATCTAATGTCCATTCTTCATTTTTCTACTCATTTGGATGTCTTGTTGGTACTGCATCATGAATGGAAATGATCTGTTGAAAATCAATGAAAATTCAATTACTTTACATGATGATTGGTTTGATCATACATTTTTTTGTTATGTTTATATGATAATGACTGCATCTTTTTTTCCAGTATGAGCGGTATAAAAACTTTGCAGCTGAGGAATGCTTGCTGCAGAGTGGAGGTGTCCAGTGTCCTCAGCCTCATTGTGGTGAGGGCATGATTCTGGATAGTTCAGTATCCAAGATTACATGTCCCAACTGCAGGGTAAGAAACATTTTCACTCTCACACATGCTATTACTTGCATCAGTTTAATATATTGGACCAGTTTACAATACAGGCAAAATGACATATTTCAGTCACTGCCTGCCCACCTTATATCTGCATAGAGAATTTACAGATTTCAATCTAGGGAATATATGACAGATTGTTTTTAATTTTTGGATGAAGAGGGGCCTGATATTTTATTGGAATAGGTTGTCCTGGCCCCCATATAGCTTGAAAAAATCCTCATTGTTCTGGTTTGTGGGAATAAAAGAACTACATGTAATTCTATCTATCTTGTTAGTTGGAAAAATAAATATTTCGAGATAAAAGGAAAAAATATTCTGGTTGGAATGAAACTACCAGCCCTCCCCCTCCCCCATCCCAATGGTTGGTCACTTTTATTAGAGATATTGTTAATGAGACTGAATCCTTATTTACATTTTGTTGTAGAGGGGTTCACAACTGATGTGTTTTCCAACAATTTAAAAATGCTATGCAAGTTCAAGAGTGGAATTCCTAATACATGTGGCATACAGCTCTATTTTGCAATCTTGTACATTTGGCTGTGTGTATTTCATCATGATTCGTAGGGATGAGTATTCATGGACCTTGGAGTAGTTTCACATTTTTTTGGGACAATCCCAAAGGGCAGCTCATCTAGAGTATGGGGGATACCCAATCTAGATTGTCTCATTGACCTTGGTGTGCCTCTTATGAATTTTGTCATGTCAACTCACTTCTGGGTAAGAGTTATGTCCCCTGACAATCAGCTTAATGTCTTCACATGGAATGTTGCTTGTAACTGGTATAGGTCAAGAATTAATAAACATTTTCTGATGAAATTTGGTGTAAATATTGTCTCAAAGATTTGCATGTGCTTGTATGGCTTTTGTGTCATTATATTTTGGACAGAGCTATAACTCTTGTCAGTTAACTTCACATCTTTTCCTAGGATGTTGCTTATAATCAGCATAAATCAAAAACCATCAATAGTTTGTGTGATGTGTATTTTATGAGTTTTGTCTCATTTACTCCAGTTTGGACAGAGCTATGACTCTTTTGATTACTTCAATTCTTTACATGGAACTTTAATCAGAATAGCTCAATAACTATTTAACATATTTCTATTTCATTTTGGACAGAGTAATATGCCCTTGTCAGTAAAATTTATATCTTTGTATTGAATGTTGCTTGTAGTTAGCATAGCACAAGCAAAAAACTTATGCAAATTTGAATCTAATTACAATCATTATTCTATTGCTAAGTTGTTAATTATATTTAATTCTCAAGTTGACTTTTTCTTTTTCAGTTTAAGTTCTGCAGAAAGTGTCTGTCTGAGTATCATGATGGTGAATGTCATGCAATTCAGAATATGGAGTCTTACACAGCGGTATGTTCTTTAATTTTCAAGACACTTTAGTCTTGAATTTAAATTTGTAATTAGTAAAGCTAAGAACCCTGTGTATGTTAAATACAGTACAGCTCATGAGTTTTCATTTCTCAAGCCATCGTCATAGGATATGTAATCCCCTCCATGATCACTGTTTTGAAGCTCTGCAGTGGAGAGGTAAGAGTCTTGTATATTTAATACATATGCGTTTAGAAAAGATTGGTCTGTATCTGTGCACAACTTCTGTTTGCCATTATTGCTGATGTAAAAAATATATGTAGATTCCTTTTACATCATCATCAGTGGAAAGAATTTATTACAGACACTTACAGTATGTTTTTTCTTTAACAGAAAAATATGAATCGACTAATGCACTCTTTTGGCAAGAGGCACATCTTTTCAGCTTCTCGGAAAATGGCATAAATTGATATCAATGTTATAAAGGAAAAGTAATCCAATGAGATTTGGACAGTAAAATTCCAAATGACAACCATATCTATAATAAATAAAGAACATAATACACACTGAAAAGTGAACCACATGCTTTGTCCTTAAGTAGTAATGGTCTAAATTTATATGATGTTAAAGACTATCAGGTATACCTCAGTATCAAGAATTTCTCTGTCTCTGTCTCTTTCTCTCTCTCTGGTGTTAATTCAGTAACAGGTTTATTTAGTTTACTTATTTATAGGATGTATAAACTACTCTACTGTGGGTCATTGTTGATATTACATTTTTTTAAATATTTCTTTGCAAAGAAATATGTAAAGTACCTTGTACAGGGACATACTGCAATAGGTGAACCTAAATACCATCTCCAGTTACCATTGCACATGAATTTGTCAGCCGTTTCATGGGAGTGGGATGGCGAATGAGTCAAGACCACTAGTCTGCCCATGCCATTAATTTGTATGTCACTCTGCCATAAAAACCAAAACCAGGTGTATGTCATGTGAAAAATTTCAGTCTGATATCCCAGGTTTTTGTATGTACCTTTTATTCAAAGTTTTAGCAAAAGTTAGCATGATCATGTAGTCCTCTGTTTTTGGCAACTCTGGATTTCTATCCCTCAAAGAAATATAATTGTTTTATTCACTATTGGTTCCCTCCTTTTCTGTTATTCTTGCAGTTTAATAAATGTTACATCTTTTCCCAATCGGGGTTAATTTAAAATAATGAACTTCAAATTTAGATATAATACATTTTTCAGGAACCACTCATTACCTACTCTGTCTGTCTATCTCTTTCTCTCTCCATGCTTATGTTATTTATTTTTTAAAAAGATATCCCTGTATATATACATGTAGCTAATAACATCTTCATCAACATTGTGAATTTAATGTTGATGTATCTGCTTCCGAGTGACTTGCCTGTGAAGAGAATTATGTTTTACCAGTTTGTTGATGCATTTTATTTGATAATGGCTGCATATGAAATTTCCACATCCAGTATTTGGTTTTGTTTGTATAGGGGTTTTTTGTGGGAGGAGGGGGTTGCATGTATTTTGAAAATGTGAACATAGATTTACAGCTGTTATAAGCACAGATTTACGTTGCCTCTCGCTTGCAAAAGAATTCATTGATTTGATACATTGTATTTTCGTTAGATATTTAGCTGATAAGAAGAACACTAGTTCATGATATTTTGTTTTTGTGATGTTGATCTGTATGGAGATACTTATTCTGCCCTGCTCACAACCTACCCCCATCTCTCTTTCTCTCTCTTTTATTTTAATACTTTCATTGCCAAGATATTTATTATGCAGTTTACTTTCATCAGGCTTCATTCATTCTGCATTGTTTGTTTTTCTACAACCAGCAAACTTGGGTTTCACTGGCATTTTTATGTAATTGTTTTAGGGACTTAGTCTGATTATATTACATTTTAACAGTCAGAGAATTGCATTTATTATTATTAATTATTGGATGAGAAATTATGTATCATTATGATATTGTGGGGTTTTCAGATTAAAAAAACCTGAAAATTAGATCTGCTTTGCAGTATATAGTATCCATAGAGTTTGCACATCATTACATTATTGTTATCTAAAAGTTGATTTTAAAAAAGTTTCCCAAACATCAAGGTTCATTAATTTATAAGGGCAATGACATAGATAATGCATTGCCCCACCATGCTCTCTCTCTCTCTGTCTCTCTCTGTCTCTCTCTCTCTCTCTCAATAAAACTCTTTTGTGTGTTCTTGCTGTGGTAATAAACAGTAAACCACACCCACTTTATTGACACCACATCCATTTTCTGGTGATGGTCAGATGTGCCTCCATGAGAAAGTGGTGCAGAGCTGTTGTCTGCAAGAAGCCAACAAGGCAATGCCATTAGGACACCTGGGAAGATGGTGCAGAGAGTTTTTCTTAATCCTCTCTTGCTCTCTCCACATCCATAATGATGCATGGAGAAACAAAAAAATCATGCAAGCTGTACTGTACTCAGGAGTATACTTTTTTCTTCAAATCATATGAATTCTTTTTTTCATGGAGAGCCCATTTTAGTAGATTGTTGTTGTAAGTAAACCATAAATTATAAAACTAATTATCATGAAAATACATGAATTCATGGTATATACTGCTGATGTACGTGGTCATAACAGTGAGATGGGGTAATTAAACCAATGCATGTTAGCACACATATGAAATGGTTTTTGGAGTCATCAATTTTAAATTCTTCTTTGTAAAAGTCCTGACTGTTCTCACATTTAAATATGTTAATATCATTGCTTGTCATATGTGCTTAATCATAATTATTTACAAACTACATGTAATATGCTTTGATGTTGTATTGTCTAGTCAGTTGTTTGTACATTAGCAGATTTACCTTCATAAGTAAATAAATAAATGAATAAATAAATAAATAAAAAAAGTATTCAAAGACAAATTTCATGCAGAAAGGAATATGTATGTGATTTAGATTTTTAATGTGGCTTTAACAATATTAGTCATATTGCTATGATGTCTGTAGTGTGTCGGCTTATAGTGATCATGTTGCATCATGTCCCACTCAGTCACATTATCCTGACACCAGGCTGACCAAACACTAACTTCTTAATGCTGAGCACCAAGCAAGGCAGCTACTAGTACCATTTTTTTTTATAAGTCTTTGGTATGACTTGTATGGGGTTCAAACCAACCTCTCACATCCGAGGCATATGCTCTAACCACTTAGGCCACCGGAGCAGTCAGGAAGGAATAAAGATGCAAGTAAACAATAATGGCTCAGATTTAAAATAACTGCAAGAAATTTCTTGCAGAAAAACTCTAGTTTTAGAAATTGCTTTGATGTTCTTTTTTCATGACAGCATTTATGTACATGACAGACTTCAGAAGGCTTGTATCCATCTTTGTGCTTGCAGATCATGTCTGTTGACAGTGAAAGGGAGCTGAGAGCCAGGTGGGATGCTGAATCAGCTGAATTCATTCAGAGGTCAACTAAAGCATGTCCCAATTGCAAAACCAGGACAGAGAGATCAGGTTGAATTTTGTTGACAGATCAGTTAAAATACACTTCAACTTAATTTCCAGTTATGAGTTGATTGGTAAAAAGAGGTTTGTTTCAAGTTGGGAGACGTAACATGTAAAATATACTTTTTTAATATGTATTATGTTATGAATATTAAAAGCATTCTGGGCTGTTTAAGAGTGCAGTTTATAGAGAATTATTTTCACCTTTTATTCTAAAGATTTTACTTTTTTTATACACCTGCCTTTTGGCAGAGCATAGTTTGCTATGACCATACACAGCACCTGCCTTTGCCAAGATTTACAGATTAAGTTTTGTTGACAGAAAAAGAAGCTTATAAAGTTTTGTATCAAAAGGTTAAGGTCACTGACTGAAAGCAGAAAAATGGTTTCTGCACACTAACATTACATTGCATCACAGACCTGAACCCGACTGTGTAAATAGCTTGCACTTTATAGAAGGGGAAAAAAAAAACATCTTGGTTTTAGGATCAAATGGTCAATGGTCAGGTTACTGTCACTGAAAGAAGAAAAATGATTTCCACACAATAACATTATTTCCACATAATAACATTACTTCTACATTACAGACCTGGTTCAAACTTTGTGAATGGGTTGTACTTGGGGTGAGGATGAGGCCAACTAATTTATGAGTTGATGCATATAAATTTAACATTACAACCATGTACCTTCGTCAGAGTTTGGGGCCCCAAGTGGCCGAGTGGTCTAAAGCGCTCTCTGTTACGGATCACTGCCATCTCACCTCTGTCTGTGTGGGTTCAAGTCTCGGATTCGGCGAATGTGGATATATGAGAAAGCTTGCCAGTAGCTTCTCGTGGGTCGGTGGTTCTTTCCGGGGATTTCCCGGTTTCTTCCTCCACCATTAATACTGACCGCCATGTATAGCCTATCGTGTGCTGAAAAATGTCGTTAAGCCCTACAACAACAACAACAACAACATCAAAGTTGGTGAATTACTTTCGTGTTGGATAAGGAAGGAAGTCTACTGATTTGGGGGGGTCAAAAGGTCAAAGTCATTGTGTCTGAAAACAACAAAAATATTGTGCTTAATAACTTTAGTTCGAGACCAAATATCTTATCAAAGTAAAGATGATATACTTTGACTAAACATTTGAATCATCGAGACTTATTGGTCTGTAATCTCCAGGGTCAACCATGCCCCACTAGTACCTGTGTAGAGAACTGTTAAATACAGGGTTCTATTCTTTGTACTCTGGTTTGCCTTTATCTATGTTTTTTATGCCTTTTTGCTTCCTTCCATATTTTTGTTTGTCCATCCATTATTTTCAGGCCAAAACTGCAGTATATTTACAGTGCTTCCCATTTCTGGAGCAAAACTTGTTATGCTGATCCAATTATGCTTCCTAAACACCTGTATGCAAAATCATTGACAAATATTTGGCAGTTTGGGTGATGTAGATGACATCACCTTGTTGTTTTGTTTTTCATTACCCCCCACCATGAATTTATGTATATTTGTCACTTTGTCCGTCTGTCTGTCAATCCATACACAGTTTCATTTCCAGAACAAAATTGTCAAACCATTCAAGATAATTCAATCCTAGCTTAGTACACATATCAAGCAATTTGCATAGAGGTGTCTTTTCATACTTAAGTTTCAGCTAGATAGAATCTTGTGAACTCTGTTAGTCTTGTAGTTAATAATGGATTTTTGTCATACTTGCTGCAAAACATTGTCATGAAAATGTGTATACTGACCAGTCATGGTGCTTTCATGCTTTTTGTTTGAGATTTTTTTTTGCTCTTTTTGGCTTGTGGCTGTGGGCAAGTAATCTCATGGTTGTTTTAAGTTCAGACTCTCCTATAGACTTGATATATTGAAGTATGGTTGGGAGGCTGGAAAGGCAGGGGGATATTTACTTGAGCAGATTGCTCACCATTCCTTCTGATTTTAATAGTGCTGTGGTAGCTCAAGTTGTAGAGCATTAGACTTGTGATGGAAAGGTTGCAGATTCAATATCTGCCCAGGTCAGCCTGGTCAATATATCCTTGGGAAAGGTGTTTATTTGCATAACAAATGCCTGGCATAAATTGAAAAGTATCATTAAAGCATGGCATAGTGATGAAAGGTTTATGATGGAAAATATATGCAAGATTGATACACATTTAGTTAAGCTAATAATGTTTGTTTTCATCTATAATTATGAGTGATAATCACAAAAGATGGCATACACCTTGATCCAAGGGAAATAAATCTGACTTGAACTGAAAATATCTATTGCAGGTGGTTGTATGCACATGCAGTGTTCACGCTGTCAAGAAGAATGGTGCTGGATGTGTGAAAAGACCTGGAACAGAGAATGCCAGGGCAACCACTGGTTTGGTTGACTACATTGAACTTCAACTAACTTCTTCATAATTTCATCTTCAGCTTGTGTTTTTGGATAAAATTTGTTGAGAATAATTCAGAAATAGCCAAAGATATTAAACTTGTTAGTGTATTTTGGGAGAAATGTAAAAGCTAACAATGCCTGCTACATTCAGAGTTATTGAATGGTGGCAGGTGTGAAAATGAGACACTGACCAATTGCAGAGATTCTTTATTATAATATGATGTGCAGTTTAAAGTGGCTGAGGGACTGCTGAGTAGTTAGCCTGGTTGCCTAACTCCACTTAATCTAACATGAAACCCAGATCCATATCAAACACGGATGGCCAGTAATCTGGATTTTACCACAGCAGTCATATTTCCATAGTTTTTGCTTTTGTTCTGGTCTATAACTTAAGGGTTATTTTCATACAACTTAAGGCCAAATCGTAAGGGTTGGCAAGTCTGGTATTGTAGTATCCCACTACCAAATTTCAACATCACATAGTATCCCACTACTAGAATTCAGCTATGTAGTATCCACAACCAGAATTCAACATCATGAAGAATCCCACAACCAGAGTTCAGTGTCATGTAGTATTCCACTACCTGCATTCAACATCATGTAGAATCCCATTACCTAATTCAACATATCATTATCACACAAGTTGAATTCAACATGCTATGTAGTATCACAATTCCTGATTTCAGTATATCATGTAGAATCCCATAACCAGAATTTAACACATACCCAGGCCCAACATTATGGTGGCCCTTTCACTCTGAACACAAGATTCATTGGACCTTGTAATGGACACAGTTGCCATTGAACTCCTTAGTTGTTACTGCTACCATTTACAGCTGTGTTGACTGAAGCAGTTGATTGTAATTAACTGGGCCCTTTTGCAAGATTACAAAAGCAAAATTATTGATGATATTTATCGTCATATGAACCATACACAATTCAAACCTGTCCTCAATTTCACTCAAGACTTTCGGAGTGTTAATAAATTCTATGTAAGATTTAATGTGTATTAAATTACACAGGATGTTATTGCTGCTTTGATTCAAATAACAGACTCTATATAAAACTTAATGACTCTATAGGTATAACATATATCTATAGAAGATACAGTCCATTCATATACCATAATCAGTCTAACTCCCATACATGCCTTATTATGCATGTTCCTCATCGAGGTCAAAACTTGCATATAAATTGTCACTTCTAACTACATATCTCGATCCTTGCATGCCGCATGAGAGGGATATACATATATTAGCAGTGTTGCTTCTATGATTTTTTTCAAAATTGGGCTATTGAGAAAATATGATTCATACAGAAGAATGAGTTTCAAGTGATTTCAGCATCCTCAAAACAAGCAAGCAAAGGTTATTGTGTGATTTTTTTGTATGTAAGCAATTTTTTTGGCTTGTATATCTGATCCACGATTTAAAAAAATGTTTACCAATTGCAAATGTTTTCCTTTTTGATGATGTTCATGTATGTTAAACTTAAGTATAATAAAGTGTATGGGCAAGAAATAAAGGAATTTTACATACATATAAAGCAAGAAACAAAGGAAACAAGAAGACAAACTTTTTGAAAGAATTTTATAAACGACACATATTGCTATGGATTTAAGCAATACCAAAACAACAAAAGATTTTTTCAGGCCAGTATTAAATTATGTGCTTGAAATCCTTTTCATGGCTTCCACTTGATAGCTGCCATATCATTAGCTGAATTTATGTGCCTGACTAGTGTACTGGTCCTATAGTTTTGACATCCTACAGTAATAGTGATTGTTATCTGTTTTTCACACAGTTTATGCATCTAACCAGAACCATTTCCCGTTAGTTTGTTTGCAAGTTATTCTGGAATTTTTGCTTCATTGCTGGCACTTGATGTGCCAGAGTGCTGTGTCACAATCATTTAATTCCATTTCTACAAGAGATTATCTTTTCCTGTCTCTTTGTTTAAAATAATCTAGCAAAATTCTTTCCATATTCCTCTTGCACATCCTCCCAACTAAGCATATATTTAAGCAGTTGGCTACTGAGGGTGCACATGTAAAATATTTCCATATTTAATTTCCACCTAGGTAATGAACTTCTAAGCAAAATATATATAAATGTAAAGTTATGTCTGTTAATATCAGGCTTGAAAATAAAATGGGTAATGTGAGAATCCATTTCTGTTCGAGATCATTGTCTCTATAGGTCAAACTGGTCATAGAAAATAAATACAGAAGAATGAAATATTTTTTACACCATTCCAATCATACTGTGCATGTAACTGCAAGAAAAATGTCTGTACTGTGTACATTTTTTCAGCATATAGTGTGTAAAATGGGAATAAGTTTGTTTCGGGAAAGGTTTAAATAGTTTCTAGTTCGAAAGGCCCCAATGAGCCAATTATTTTGGTGGATAATTTTATCTAGAAAGGAGGCATGTTTCTCTTGAAAGACTTCACTACTTCGTATGAGAATAGAAATATATTTAATTTTGTACATCGTTCTTGTTCTTTTGAATCTTAAAAAAAATATCCTGCATCCAACTACAGAATTCATGCCAGCATCAATCAGACTGCAGTACTTTCAGAACATTTTCATTCAGTTTTGGTCAGTTTATCATGAACTGGGGGATTCCTGCAACACTGTATTAATGTTTAAATACATGTGTGCATAATAATGGCTATAAGGTGCTCATTGAAAGTAAAGTTCTATAAATGTAAAAATAATTGCAAAAAAATCAATAAGAAGATAAACCCTTCCATATTAAATGTAAACTTGAAGTATAACAAGATAACAGATAAATGGTAAAGTTCTATAAAATTTAGATAATAAAAGATAAAGATAATGAGTAGGGTCAACATTTGCTCTGTAAACCACTTTCCTTCTTGCACAGTATATCCTTACAAAGTTCTTTAATTGAGTTCACACTAAAAAACCTATGACATACAAGGCAAAAGTTGTGGGAAGCACAAAATACACCCAAAACAGTACAGTCTTCTCAGAACCTATCATCATCATTTGAGGACTGGATCAGTTTCAGAATGGCTCTTGTGTTTTATTTGACAACCATATTGGGAAAGAGAATGAACTTCAAGACTGGAGAGTTAGTAACATGAAGAAAGGAAACTAAATATTCTGGTATGTACTTGCACATGATGGTAACACTGAATTGTAACGTCACAAAATGTACCCCAAATTACATGTATAATCTTATAAGTGCAGTGTTAGTACTATGTGAAATATGGCATATCAATTATAATCAGCTGTCAGACCTTTTATAACTTGTTTATTCAAGAAGAAACTGATTATATCACAGTGTCAGTTATGGAATCATTTCATTCTTTTTTGTTTTCTACTTGCTGAATCATGCATGCCAGTCTGTTAATGTATACACTGGAGATGTAACAGATATAATTAATATAAAATGAACAGATTGTTTCAGATGCAAGTCTTCATGCTGCTGAACTTTTGCCCATGAAAACTATTCATAAATTTTTCCCACAAAATAAGCACTTTTAGAAATTTCACCATGTGTACAGTGCATGAAAATGTAATTCTGGAGCAAATTAGAATGGTTAGCGTATCAATTAATTCCTCCAATGAACTGACAGCAAATGCAAATAAAGTATAGATTTTTCATGTTTTGAATATGAGGTTTTAAAAATAAAATGTTGTACTGATGGATTTCATTCTTTTATGTACCAATCAGAAGGAATACAATGCTTTTCATGACCTGTTTTTCTATCATGATTCACTATTCAAAAATCTGCAACAGAACTCAACCCTTTTGCACACAATTAACAATGTTCATACATAGTATGTGCAAAAACAATGTTCATCAACAGCATTTGCTAAAACAGAGTCCATGTTCATCCATAGTATGTGCTAAAACAGTCAATGTTCATCCACAGTATGTGCTAAAACAGTCCATGTTCATCAATAGTATGTGCTAAAACAGAGTCAATGTTCATGCATAGTATGTGCTAAAACAATATGTGCTAAAACAGAGCCCATGTTCATCAACAGTATGTGCTAAAACAGAGTCAATGTTCATGCATAGTATGTGCTAATACAGTCATTGTTCATGCATATGATGTGCTAAGACAATGTTCATGCATAGTATGTGCTAAAACAATGTTCATCAATAGTATGTGCTAAAACAGTCAATGTTCATGCATAGTATGTGCTAAAACAGAGTCAATATTCATGTGGGGTATGTACTTCCATGAAACCACACAATACATGAGTTTGTTGGGGTTTTTTTGTTTTGTTGTTTACAGTAAGCTGGAACTTAGAACATATTCCCATTTCTGCTGCACATGTAAGCACATATACTAAGTATTTTAAGAAATGAACAAAGCTTGGAATGTAGGTCACAGTGATCCAGCTGTAAATAACATGAGTCTTTCCACATTGTATGATTTACTATTGTTGTTTACAGTTTCTAATGTTGGAAAGTTTATTTGCTGTTGCCAACTGTTCCTTGGCATTTTCCTTGGTATGGGATGTGATGCTATTACTAAGCTGCCTTCCCTTCTGATTGTGCTCTGTTTGAAAATAAACAACACAGGCCTTAAATTCTCCTCCTTGTCTCTCTCTGTTGTACCATCAGACATACCACTGATTTTTTTCCATCAAAAAATGTCATGTGATTTTTATACTTGATCCAAAGCAAATTTAGTCTTTGCAGGTGTCTACTTGGTTGCTCATACAACTGCAAAGAAAGCATTTATTAGAAACTTCCATCTTAGATTTTAGCACAGGAATAAGCAAAGTCATTAAACTCTAACACATTCATGATGTTCCTTCCCATTAGACATGTCCAGATTGCTGGCAATAAACCTGAAATTATTGCATATAAAGTCAAGATTGTACAAAACTTTGCTGTCTTTCACTTTTGTCTCCATTCAATGATGCTCCAAGCCAGAGCTTTGCACAAGCTTCAAATAGATAATTTTGCTACATTAATAATAAGTTCTCTTTAGATCTGTAACTACAGAAAATTTTCTCGTGTTTCTTTCTAAAAACAAAGACCAAGTACTAATGATGCATTCTAGGTAGAATCAAAGTTTATGCTGTTAACAATTCTAATTGTTTCAGACAAGATCTTTTTCTGTATGTCTAGCAGCAACATAGCAAGGTTCACATGTTCCACTTGTACATCTGCCTGAGATATCTGTAAAACAAAAATAAGTATTATGCTTAAGTAGGCAAAATTTTGGTTCAAATGTCACAAAAATAGCTATATGTGAATTCTTTTTTACCCTAAGCATCACAGGCCAACTGTTTTTTGATATTGACTAGTTGAGCATCCGGCTAATCCAGATATTGCTTCTGAGTGTGAAAAGCAGTTTCTAAGCCTAATTTATATAAGTTAACCAGCCAAAACCCAATTCTGCTTAAGTCATGTGTAAGCTATCAGTTAGTCGTGAAATTAGTGTTTTGACATAGTGCTCAAAACAAAGATCAGTATTATTTTAAGAGTCAGTGATGAGTCAATTTATAAAATGGGGTTCAGGTGAGTAGAATACGGTAATCTTGTGTGGAACATAAATTTGGGAGAAGAACAACATAAACTTCTATTTTATGATATTGTTGAATGGTGCACATAAAAGAATCTCTTGATAATAATAATAATAATAATAATAATAATGGTGCATGGTATTTGTTCAATAACCAGTTTTGAAAGGCGAACCAGTGTACAAAAGCCATCTGTGTACAAAGACCAGTTCTGCCTTTACCCAGGGCCTTCCATTAGATTTAAAGTAGGAGGGTGAGTTGTCAAAGTAGGTGCAGGGAGAACTCCACATCGGAGATACAGATTTTTATTTTTAAGTAGCCAGATGTAAAGTAAAGATAGTGCAGGTCAATCACCCTGCTCCCCGAAAGTCCTGCTTTACCTATAGGTGGCTGTTTTAGACAGGTTTGACTATGACATGTATGCACTAAACCATTTCTGAGGCAAAAGTCAATCATAATTTCATTCTTATATGTTTGCTAAATCCCTGCTCATTGTGGCTACACAGTTTATACCATCTCTTCTGTGATCTGTATTGATACTTTAAGTGCATCCACTCAGCAACTCTCATGAATCAAGGAATATATATATATATATATATATATATATATATATATATGGAGCCAGATTTTTGATCATAGGTCTGTTGGTCAAAGGATATTTGGTAATAACCTGTTGATCACAAGGACTATTGATCATATCCATAATCAAAGAACATTTTATCATAATTTATTAACCGTTTTATTCTTTTTTCTTTACTCCACCCATTTTATTTGATCTAATACAAAAGAAATAATGTGATAATACAAAGTAGGTCTGCTTTTAATTGAGTGTAGCAATAAAACAAATACTTCTGCAAGTTGGAAATCATGGTTGGCACATAATCAGATTCTCACAGAAACACTTGCAGGCATGGTTGTGATGGAAAATAGACATTTTTCATGTTTATCTGTTGATATAGATCTCAAGCCAGTAGTAAAACACTAAATCTGTCCAGCAGAGTGTTGCTAAGCCACTGAACTACATTCATGATAGAAATGGGAGAAGGAAGAAGAAATGGAGTTCTGAAGAGAGGAAAGATGCATTGATAAACAAGGGATCTTAAGTTCAGAAGCACTGTCTCAATATTGAGGGACATGTTATACGGTATTGTAATAAATACTGACAGTGTAAGTGCAGACCTACTATCATATCTGATGAACTATGAAAACATCAAGAGCGCAGCTCAGAGTACAGTTACAAGGGTAACATTGCAACAGCACTTGCTATATGAGCCATTGGGGAGATAGATTAACTTTCACACTAAGTCTAGCATGCTTTTGTTCATTGACATCATTTCTTTTATACCATTGCTATTGAAATGACTGCTATTGTATATCTGGTTTGATTGTGTCATGTGATAAAAACATTATACTTGAGGTAATTTTCTCAGGCAGTCAAAACAAATAAAAAATGCTGCAACCAACTAAATACTGTAACAAAAGAATGCTGTAGCAAAGCCTTTGGAATACACCAAAGAGGAATTAGGCTGATGTCAAATATTATAACTGAGAAAGTGTTGTATCCAAGAATGCAATAAACAATCTTTACTGTATTTTCAAAATGAAGTTATCAAGGGAAAATATGTCAAAGGATGAAAATAAGACTACATGAACTTGTGTCAGTGAGGTTAACTGCTTTATCACAAATAAATGTAAACCCAGTTTAGCATACTGGAAAAGAGAAAAGTAACAAAATAACCTGCACACTTATTTTAACAATTTTATACCACACAAGCTTGTTCACTTTAATGAAAAGGAATTGACATGTGTAACTGCTTTGTCTCACTTTGTATGCTGTCCTGCAGTAAATATAATAAAAGAAGTCTGCAATTGCATCAGCCTGATGCAATGCTGATTACCACTGATTACAATTTTCAAAGTGATTAATTAATTATCACAACTGTCTCAAGATGAAAGGTTGTTCCCCTTTATTGTAATCTTTAATAAGTTCTTGGCTCACTTTGATAAGGGAACTGCTTGATCACAAGTTGTGGTGCATATCAGCAATATTTGTTTTAACTGCTGCCTTACCTTCAGTTAATCCACATGATACTTTGGGTAATCAAAGCAGTCTCAAAGTCAGATGGTTGACTACTAAATCAACAATTTTTAAGGACAGAAAAAAAATCCCTAAGTTTATGAGCCAACTTGAATTTTTTATTTTTTGTCAGCTAGTACTATTTAAAATTATTACAAATGTTGAAAGTATGATGTTCCGAAAACTGAATTGTCCATTTATTTAGGTTAACTATGGTAATAAATGTTAACTTGACCTATATTAAAAGTCTGTTATCAATTACTGACTTCAATTGACACCTGTGGATCTAATATCCATCAATATTGAAGTCAATTACATGAATATTTATGTATGAAAATGGAGACTATAATTCACATGTATCTATGAAAGTTGTAAGCACCCCAACCCCCTTTCCTCCAACTGTTAACCATAATTTGAGCTTCCATGACTTTCTTGTGCCTATAACACAGTTGATATTTATGTAACCTGTTGCTTGTTAATCAATGGAGAGGTGTAATGAATCACAGGGGAAAAAAAAAATTTTTTGTGCAACTATGTCTACCAAGTATGGATCTTACTAAAAAGTTTGTCCTAAGGAAAAGTGAGATCATACACATAATCACCAATCGAAAGGATAATCTGTAATTTTCTGCATTAGATATAAATAAATAATATAGTTGCTACTTGTAAGTTTTTATACGACATGTTTATAGCAACGCAACATTCTAAATACAGCTGGCCCTATTGTCATCAAATTTTACTACCTAAAAATATTCCTCAAAACTGTTGTAACCAAACAAATGTATTTGCACATGGAGTTATATTTATTAGTTGACATGTTAAATTTCATGACTGTTTGGCTTTAATTGTTGAATGTTTTTCCACATGCTAATTGATTCGTAACTCTTGTATAGCTTCACCAGCATTAATTGGCAGTCGGACTTAACAGATTACTGTAGTTCTTAATGCATAGTCAACCAATCAACAGGTATAGTTTTTCCACATTAAACACACCAGATGCATACGGGGGGGGGCTTGGTCCAAATGAATTTTACACAGAAAAGTTAAACCAACAGGATATCGTTTATGATATAAAGCTGTAAATACCATATACATTCCTTATAAGTTGGGTCCAGCTGCGTTAAATGTAGACCCATATCTACTAGCACATTATGCAAAAGCAGATCTAAGTCTATGCAGTTTACAATTGGATTAGACTCATAAGTGAGTAGTTTCCCCGGTAACCTATACATGATTAATTTTTGGCATGTTTTTAATGTATGATAACTTACAATGTGTGATTTTCTCTCCTGTTCTAAATGGGACGACCATGCTCTCTGTAATAAGGTCTTTGCAAATGATATTGCTAATACTTTCATCTCATTTCTCCTTTCAACCTTGTCTTGCAAAATCAGGTTCCATTTTTGTCTGCAAGGAATGGAATTTAATCAACTGGTGGGAATACTGAATTACTGGAAGAAAAAAAAATTCAATTCTACTTCCAAAAAGGACAAGATACACATAATATCTAACAATTCTAGAAGCAGCACAGTATACATAATACTATCAGTGATACTTTGGGGGTTTTTTTGCATAACAACAAAGACTGCTACTTTTCAAATGTGTACTAGTGAATAGCACCAGACATGACACTTTTCCATTTTATAATTTTTTTAAAAATTAGTTTTCATAGCTCTTTATTTGAATTACCACAAAAAAGTGCTTACTATGACCATCTGTATATAAGTCTTAGAAATCCTACAAATTTAAATACTTAGTGCATTATATAGCATGGAAAATGGAGAAAATAATAGAAACAATTGCTCACAACTGATTCCAATCCATTGCAAGAGTCTGCAAAACTGTCCACAGCTTCCATGACAACCCCTCCAAACTGATGGATAGGGATCTGTCAAATACATGTTTGGTTCTTACATAATATGTAGGTGCATAGTTATTGCATGCTGATTCACAAAAGACACTAAAGACTGACAATGCATCTTCCAAAATGTTGCTTCAACACCTACAGCAGCAACTACTAGTGATGTCAACCCATAAATATTCATATCAGGAATCTCAGCATAAATTTTTCAAAATCTAGGCAGACTATCTAAAATGGATAACACATTCATTCAAAGTAACAATCTGCATCCTCTTATTAGCCATTACATACCTGTAATAAATAACAATTAAGGTGAAAATAAAAGGTGTAATAAAGAATGCTCCAATTCCCGGACCTTGAATTCCTTCAACAGTTTGGGCAAAAAGTGTATAACAATAAACAGTTACCATCCCCACCCCCACTAGCTGTAGCTTCTTTCTCTCTTGACCTAATCTACCATTTTTCACCTATTTATTAGAGTTTAGTCAACTGGTTCCTTGTTATCTACATTCTGTTTTTCACATTAAGAAACTACACTCTAGGTACCAGCTGATCACATGGGTGATGAAGTATTTTTCTCTACCTGTGTCCTGATAGAAGACTCCAGTAATCCCCAGCAATTTTATTGTTCAGAAGTTGGTCAATATAATTAATTTCACTAAAAATTTATAACAACTCAGCAAAACCCAGAATGGATGTTTTCCTTGGTATTTCTACTACTACCATCACTGCAGGTCTACAAAGCTCTGAAGATATATCTGGTTTCTATCGAAATGCAATATTTATGTCTACAAAGCGTGTAATTGTCCGGAAGAATGGTAAATGTTTTCTGTGTATGTTTCTAAAGACAAATTTGATTTGATTATGCACATTCAGATTTGTATTTCAAACAAGCTGTTAAACTGTTGCAGGTACAAGGCAAGGTATTGTTCCCATGTGTAGTTTATTAAATATGTAGGTCTATTGAAATCAATTTTATTATATAAACAAGAGTAAATTCATGTTTACATACTGCTTTAAACCTAAGTTATCTTTATACAAAAAGTTGGACTTGGCCATGTTTCACAATAATGGCAATTGTAGGTGTGTACACCTATACTACTTCTAGTACTATTACGTATACTGGTAATACAACTACTAACTGTCACTAATATTATTACTACTATGTTACGTGTCTAGGCTCGTACAAAGTAACAGAAAAGAGTGAAGCCAACAAGCTTTGTAAAATAAAACAAATTCATTTATTTCCCTAGAAAACAAGGTAAAAATATGAAAAAGGACTTACGGTTTGTGAATCTAATCCAAAAATTAATCCTAGAAATTAAAAATATAAGTCCTATCACTAAAAAGTTCTAAATGAATCACAGTTCAAATTCCGATGAAGTTCCAAGATGGAAGGTGATGTTGTCTTCTATAAGCTCTTTTGTGTTGACCTGTCAACAGTTCCTTTTTGAATCCAAGAATAATCCGGCTTTAGAATTCCAAATAATTTCCAATAAATGTCTTTGTCCAAGAATTTGAAAGAACACAAGTAAAGTCTCCAGGGAAAATAAATTATTTTAAATAAAAACTCAATTCAAAACTGGCAACAAGAAAACACCTTTGAGCTCTGAAGGTGTGAATTACGACTGAATTAAATCTATAATAACGGGGGTTAATAAGCCCAACTGATATGGAGTTTTGACACTCGTGATAGGTTACGTGATCACTTCCTTTGCCGCGGCGCAGAAGCATGTCAGATATGACCTTGACTGGAATCAGTGATTTCTTCACTGAGAATGAATAAAAAAAAAAGAAATAAAAAAAAGTTGTTTACAAATTCTGAATCAAGGTCGGGAACTAGGTAAGCTAAAACTACAATGTTGTAATCATGACTTGTTTATTTTGAGAATAAGAAAAACAGTCAGAACTGAACTGAATTTATAAAAAAAATTAAATCCTGTAGACAAAATTATCATTACAGTAACATGTAATGCAATAAAGTAAAATAAAAAATTTAAAACTAACAAACAAATAATTAAATTACATATACGTAACAACTACTATTATATATACTGCTATGATTGAGAACTATGGCAACTCGGACCTTAATACACCAGACTTACAATTTTAAAGCCAGGGTTTGAATACTACAATCACATGGGCCTGTGTCAGCTTCCATGGTTTGTTCTTGGGCAACACACATTATTCCGCTTACCCCTCCATGATACAACTTTCAAATGTTGCTTTGCCACAAAACATCAAACTAAAACCAAAAACCAAACTACTAGCAGTAATCAATCAATCATCATCATTATAACAACAACAGCAACCAAACCAAGAACAATTATAACAGGAAAATCAAAGGATGATGATTTAATCGATGACCAGGGTCAATTAAATCATTAGTTCTGTGTGCATTTTCTGTTTCAAGCAGCTAAACTTGCTTAAACTAATGTCAAAACTGCAATATATAATAACAGTATTATGCCATGAAATACAGCACATGGGATTTCCAAAACTTCAAGTAACAAAACTAAACTTACCAACTATTTATAAAAGTATGTGTAATCTTAAAGTCACAATGTACATAATGACATAGTAGCAGTGGAATTAGAGTTTTACTTTCTTGTATTTATAACATAATGTGGGGCTATTAACTTTGTATTAAATGCTGAGGACAAGCTCTCCCTTGTGTCAATTTCCTGGCAAAGAATTAAAATAAATAATAACAGGATATGTATTATGCCTCATTTTACCTCCATAAAACAGTTGAGGATTTCATCAAATTTAAGGATTCCTTGGTCTACAGTTTGAAGACTATGGCATTATCATCCCTGTAAACTCTTCCAACCACTGACAGAGTTTCCTATATAGCAATAACACAATTATCTTAAATAAGATGTTAAACTTCACTTTTGAAAATGCAGGGTTCAAGAAATCCATCGCCAACCATACCAGAACAATCACATTAAGCTTCAAGAAGCCAAGATTGTCAAATTCAAAGCCTTGTAAAGCAACTATATTTTGATGGCCATGGTTTATGATAAAAAGATTGATTACTATAATGCAAAATTAATTAAATGAGCTGCCTACAGCTCTTTTGGATGTTACTTCTGCCAGGTGTTAATGTTTACAAAAGATCTGAAAACTACTTGGCATACTAAGCAATGAATAGTAATCAGACTTTCTGCTGTTGCCATTTTGCTGACCTTTTTTAAAAACAGGATGGAAGATAAAGTGAGGGGAGATAATTTAACATTTTAATTTGCATGATACATTCCAATGCAGTATGAGGAAAAGAAAGATGATGTATAAAATAAAGCAATTTTAAAAACATTAGTAAAATAAGTATAAAATAAAGCAATTTTAAAAACATTAGTAAAATAAGAAAGAAACTTGTGTAAAAAATTAATAATTAAGTTTGACATGTGCATGATATTTATATCAGAAAGTGCCTAAGGTAAATGCATTGAAACTAATATTATTTCTTCACTTACACAGAATCATAAATCTCTACCAATATACAAAGATTTGACTAACTCAAATGTACCAGGAAATCAGAATTTAAAGACATCCAATATGATGTATACTTTAGAACTTTGAAATATGTTTCGATATCAATGCTAGATTTCCTTTGTGTTCCCAGAGCAGATAGGAGAACTGATGAATCTTAAAGTTTACTGATCAATGAAATGAATAATTTCATTAGACTTTGGCAATGATATTTGATTTAGCACTGTGCAATCATTCTTCCTGAAACATCATGTAGGTAGGAATCCTGTACAGGTGCAACTGCAATTTCTGAACTTAATTCCCAAATGAACATCCAGAATATTAAAACTTCTTTCTCTCAATCACCCAGAAAGGAACAAAACTGGCTGTATATGGGAGAAGGCTGCATAAAGAAAGTAAAACATTATCGGAACAATTAAAATCAGAAAAAATTAGTACTGGATATGGGAGATGATTGTTTATGGCCATTGGAGAAGACCATTATGGACAGTAGTACTGTATCCTGGCTTGCGTTTACATCGAAGAACTTCTAAATATGTGAATTCCAGTTGCATATTAGGAAGAAATAATTTCATGCTCATTACAAAATCACAAAATATATACATCCTGCTAAGCTAAACTGGATTGCACACATTCTCACAACACTTCTAAATTTTGCTGGAGTTTCTCCCCTCTTAGAATTTCTTCTTACACCAACTGCATGAAGATTACATAAACTCATCAAAATATTATAGTGCTATTACAATATATAGGGATCAAAGTGTCCCCCACCCCAAACTATTTTTACACAAGTTTTGCTATTAATTTGAATAACAGTCAACATTTTACTCTGGAAACTTACTGCAAGAGGCTATTTTCCCTTAGAATATTAATCTTCTTTTCCCATAAGTCCAAATGAAACAAGTCTCTGAGATACTCCAGATCATCTGCAAAAAAAAGATCTAGTTTGATGACTACAGTAGCAGAAAATGAGCATAATACGGGTCATTGAATTTTCTATAGGAAAAAAAAAATTATTTTAAGAATACTACACACAGTTCCATAAACAATATATTATAAATTAAATCATTTTCACTTAATAACATTTTTCTAATGCTGCAACTTTAAAAATCTTGATACCAAAGACATCTGTAACTTACATGAGCATTGGCATTACAAAGTATGCATTATCTCATGCCATTAACTGATTCAATGTTGCTTTAACATGCTTCATATTTGTTACATGCCAATGTGTGAAATGTTACACAGGTCATATTAGCATCAGTATCATATCATTACATCACAATGTATATGCATATAATGTTAGCAGTGCCTGACTGAATTTCTGACAAGATTAATGCAACTTTTCAGATTTATTCAAAAGAGAACTGTGTTTCCTTATGTGATTAAATATAATCTTATATAGTTGAGTTTTATCAAATGAAATTAATGAAATTCCTTCAATTATTCAAAGAAATCATTCAACTTGTTACATAAATTTAATCTAAAATGAGAGAGCCATGGTAGCTCAGTTAGTAAAGTCTTGGTTTTGCACTCCAAAGGTCATGGTTCTGATAACCACCCAAGCCAACCTGGGTTGGCTACCTCAGTGTTTCTTTGGGAAAGGCACTTAACTCCCATTTCCTCTGCATGATATAGCCAATAATATGCTAAACCATGCCAATGACACCACAAAACCCTTCGAATATAATGTCTCAATTCATGAGATATGGCTAAACCTGTCTTGAAAGACAACTGCTGTAAGACCACCTGTCTTGAGAGACCAGGTTCTCATCTAATCGATTCGCTGATTATAGAGTTTTATGACCTGTCACAAGAGACCACCTGTCTTGAGAGAAAAATTTTTGGCAGAAAGGATGGTCTTTCAAGACAGATTCTACTGTAGTGAAGTAAGTTGGCTGGCACATTCAGTTTACTTTCTCTAGCTTCTATTTACATGACATGGTTTTGCAAAGGAGAAAGCAGAATCACATTGGGTCACTAGTGGCTGCCCAGAGTGTTAATAACACCCCATTTATGACATGACTATGACCCTACTGCTGGATTCACACTGAAAACTTTTACACACAAAGCCAGGTAGCAGCTTCCACAGGGATCTCCCTTGTGTCAGTACTAAGGCATAATCTCTGGTTGTGTTACCTTCATGTTAGGAGAAGTTCATCTTCTCATCAGAGCAGTCATTGTGCTCTTACAAGGTTAATGTGACTGGGTAGTGCATTTCACAAAGAAAGGGTATTTTTTTTTAGTCAATTATGTTTCTCTTAAAAGTCTTACCGATAACATTACTATCTATTCCTTCACCAAACAGGGGCAGGGGGAGTTCGTTTGTATGAGATAATTCCCTTTATCTGTATGACATACAGATGGAAAGACCATTTATCATCTATCAAGGAGGACTGGATTTGGTGACAGCAGAGGTTAGAAGCATGTAGCCACCTGTAATTTTCCTGGCCATGAAAAAGTTGTCATTGTTACTTTCAAGTAACCATATCTGGGTTCCCCCACTTTCTGCAACAAAAATTTCCAGTTTTCTTCCTGGATGAATTTTTTTTTGCAGGGTACACTTATGATTCTTACTGAATGGAATCATTATGGCTTAGAAAATGTGCATATTTAAAATAAAAAGCTGCTTTTATTTTGAGACTCTACTGTAATGTCCAAATCAGATATATGACCATGCGATAAAGCACAGGATGTATATTAGTACTGAAATTCATATATATGCTTATAACTCAATTGCTTATTTTAGAAAAGGTTTGTTTTACATTTTGACAAGAAGCACTAAAAGTTATATACCTTTGTACAAAAGGACAATTTTTTTTTTAAATCCACTTATCTCATAGAAAATGTTGCCAAGCTCATGTCTTTGGTGAGTTGCAAGAGATCCTCATCATTGTCATCTTTTTACTCAAGACAGTGCATTTATTACTACATTACTTACCCTCTTAGTAAAAAAAAACACTTGCACCAAATACAAGAAGGGTTTTTAACCTGCTGTTTTCACTCTGAACATAACATTTTCATGACCTGAACCCATTTTAGCTTCAATTTTGCTAAACTCACCGTAACTGAAGTCATAAACATCCTGTGGGTTGTCAAGTATTATGAAGCCATACTCTATGAATAGGTGACTGTTATTATGTGGGCCATAGGATATCAACACCTGCTCATATGGTTTGTATTTATCGAAAGTCTTTATCTCATAACAATGTGTTGTATGGTTGAAACCAGCCTGAATCTTAAAAAAAAAAAAAAAAACAATGAAGTGTATGCAGAAAGAAAATACAGTCATACAAATACATTACTGTTTTATTATCAATGCTGTTGTTCAATAAATTATACAGGGTATACTGCACAACTAAACTGAAACAAAAATTGGCAAAGGCCAGGCAGAAAATTTCAATCCCTTTCAAAGAGTGACATAGGTCTGAATCATATAAATACTACATACAAATTAATCATATAGTATACACAGGGTCCATTCTAGTGGACATTTCAGATGAAAGTCATGCCACTACTTGTCATTTCACCCAAAATATACAGAAAGGTGAATCTGACTTTGCCTTTCCTTGAGTTCACATCTTTCCCACTCCACTCCTTTAGCCACTGTTTTGTTATCATATTCTGAGAACAACAACAACTCGTGTGCAGTGTTGCTTTCACGATCCCAAGTGTCCATCACCCTTCCAATCTGGTGGAGGCAAAACATTTAATTGACCAAAAATATAGTAGTACATAATGCACTTGTAGTGCAACACAAATAATCTTATTTGCTTTGACAGTTTTGCCACATTATCTTTATCATCTGTACTACTATTATATTTTCCATGGAGACTTATAATTTTTCTATAAATTTTTGATCACATGCTCAAGTAACTGATGAAAACATTAAAATTTTTGAATACTTGGTAAACCTCAAATGAGTTGCATTGTGGTATTTTCCATTCCAAATCTCACTCTCACTGAACATTGGTGTTCCCTCACTATCTACCAGTATTTATATAATATTTTGTGAATTACTTTTATTTTCAAATTTAAAAAAATCATTGATTAAATGACACATTGTGTATTTGCATAAACTTGGTCTCTTTTGTAATTAAATCCACCTTAAAATAAATCAAATCCTAATCTCCAAATGTATGAGCTTAGCCTTGAAAATATGTTACACCAGCAACCATGCATGACTTTACATAGCAAACTCAACCAAAAACTACAAACCTTAAAATTTTTTACTGTCTGTGCTGACATAGATTTAGAAACAAAAAGCTATTTTTCAATTTTTTTTCTGGTGGACACACAGGGGAACAAATCTAGGAGACACAGACAAAATCTTGCAGGAAACCCACAATCAAGGTGCAACACTGCTCGTCTTTTATTTATTCAAACAACAATGTAAAACATGTTTTTTGATAAACTTTTATGTCCATTTAATGAGAATTTGTCTGCAATTAGCATTTCAATCTTCCAGATTCCTGCTGAAAATTCAAACATGATGCTTGAATAAGTGAGTAAAATTTCATGTAATTGTAGGCTAATCACAAGAAGTGAGTAAAATTTCATGTATTTGTAGGCTAATCACAAGAAAATTATTTTCGGAGGTTTACAGACTGATTGCCAGTCAAGGTAAAAAGTTTACTTTATATTTCATCATGTAAAGCAGGAAGAATAGACTTGTACCTAAATATATGTCACCTGTTTTTGATAGTATCCTATTCTCAAGGGTTTGTATTACTGTCATTTGCAAAACCAAAGTTATGCAACAATTTTACTGGCTCAAACAAAGAACAATTTTAATATTTTCATCAAGGTCAAGTAATATTTCTTTTCTTCTTTTATTATTAATTGTGACTGTTTGAAAATTCTAAACTTTGACATCTACACTCACTCTTTTCTATTTTCCCATCCCTTCACCATATTCTGGGAGGAGGGGAATGAAAATGTTAGCCATGAAGATATACGAATTTGAAGTGAAATATATCACTTATATAACAGTTTTACACACAAGGTGGAATAATGGATTCTTTTAAGCACAACAGCTTACATATGTGAGGGAATTACAAAAGTGGTTTGTATCGCTACATTGCTAAAGTGTTCAAACTTAATATTATAATCATCCATATTTTTATTTCAGGAGATTTATTTAATTAATTATATAATTATGTCTTTAAATGTCCCTCTTCTAATAATATTGTAACTTTTCATAAATGATTTTTTATAAGTAAGCAGAAAATAAAATGAAGTATATATTACACAGAAGTATAACTTATTTATGTACTTACATTAGCATCTGAAGAATGATTCAGCATATCAAGAAATGGTGCCAAGGCAATATGATTTTCATCACTGGATAAATATGCAGAGTTTTCTCCCTTGAAAAATACACTTCTGGTGTTAATCACATACCAAGCCCATCTAAAGTTATTAAAATTAAAAACTTCATGAAATTCTTTCCAGTGTTCCTTACTGAAGCTTGCAATATCATTATAGGCTGTTTTGATCTTCTGTATTTCTTCCACAGCCTTGGAATAGACAGACACTGGAAGTAGAGATAATTCTGCCTTCCTGAAGTACAATGGGGTAGTAAATGACATGGGCAGGACAGCAATATATTGGAACCAATGTGATTGTCTCCCCTTAGTGGATTCCCAGATCAGAAACACTGCAATAGCTTGCTGTGGGGAAAGCTTGGGTGTCCAGCTAAAATGGCAAATAAACACCTTAATAATTTTAATATTTTTACAATTTAAATGTAACCATAATCTATTTTGTAAATGTCCTTTCTATCCTAACCGCTCTGCAGACACTCATTCAGGTCAGAAATGCAAGTATTAGGGTATTATTAACCTTCATGTGATAACATTGGCAGACATGGCTTTGGTCTGAATCTGAGGGCAGTTTATATATTTTGGATTGAAATAAATGAACTCTGACAGTACCTCTACAATGCTTTTACATATTTTATATTGAATCTAGACTTTCTAATTAACATTTTTAAATAGAAAAATGAAAATCCCAGTAAAAACTATGTACTGTATCTGGATGGTCAAATAATTATCCCTTCATGCACCCATGACCACAGAGGCACAAAATAAGTGTGTTATTGTGCTATACAAGTTGAAGTTTAAAAATACAATAGACAGATTCACAAAGATTTATTTTAATTGTGCCGTTTCAATTAGTCAAAGTCTAGTACCTTTGTTGATGTATTCATGAGAAGAAAAAAAAGAACGAACTGATGGCTATTTCTAACATGATGACAAACATTTACTTCATACCTATGTTAATGAAACAATATCTATAAAAACAATTATGTTTACAGGACTTTCTAATTTTGAAAAGGTCAATGCATGACACATTTCAGTTATGAAGAATATACCATTTTATAACAGGGAATGTGGATTGTAGTTATATAAATACATCATAATTATTAGTATATAATACACTGGCAGTAAATTAATTGTGAAAAACCTGTCGAAGGTTAAACTAATGGAAAGTGTCTATGTAAATAACAGTGATATGGCAATATGTTTGCAGATATCTTACCCACTAGAATGAGTTAATATCTGAAATTTTAAACCAAAATGGACTGACATCTCTGAACAAAAATATATATTAGTAGATGAGAAATGCTTGTTACCTGCCACTCAGAAATACTGTGAATCAATAAAATGGGACTCCAGTTCTTGGGGTTTTTTTATCTCAAAGATTTTAAGTTGAAATAAACTTTTTCTGGTTGTCAGGATGTAAAATTAACAAAAGTTACTGAAGCTGCACACTAAATAACACTGAGATTAATGGTTTTGTATAACTGAAAACTTAGCAACATTTGTTCACATGAATACTGATGTACTTGTGAATGAGCTTCAAATGCATGAAATTTCACCCACATGTTCAAAATACTGTAGATCAAAATATAACTGCAAACATAAATAATTTTTACAAAAATGTAGCAGTTTACCAAAAAGCAAAAACACTACACTTTAATCTGTTGTTCAATATTCATTAAAAAGACAAATATGAGATGATATTGTACTCGGAATATGAAAGCATTCAATGGCCAGACAAATTAAACAAATGGGGAGTTGAGTAGAAGTCAACATCACTTTTCTTGCATATCTAGGTAATATACCATTTATACTCACTTATAAGTCTAGTCCAACTGCAAACTGCACAGAACCACATTGCCATAAATCTAGGTCGGTGCAGTTTGTTAAGAGTAATCAAAAGAACAAACAACACAGACCCTGATATGCAGGTGCATTATGCTACAGTAGATGAAGATCTTTGTTGTTTGTTTGTTGTTTGCTGTCTGACTTTACTTATAAGCGAATATAGATAATAACTTGCACTGGGGTCACTATTTCACTGGAATCATCCCCTAGCATTATCTATAATAATATTCGTTACTTTCAACAGTCAAAAATTTATAACAGACTAAATGCAAAGCATTACAATTCTTTGAATTTAATTTGCTTCAGATAAATCACAATGTTGATTTAGCTATAAAGTATATTTTCTTCTCATTGCTGAATCTGAATCTAAAGTACAGCAAAATATTGTTACGTGTATCATATTATGACCTGTGTATGTTATGTGTAACATATCATCCCTGCACTATATCATTATACCCCTTGACTTTATAAACTTTATAAATGTTTACTTGATAATCATAGTTGTTGTAACTTACCTTTTAACAATATCATTTATCTCACTCTGAAGCACAGTTGTAGTTGTTATCAACAATTGTTCTGGAATGGATATAATTATCTCCCCTGGTAAAATTTTCTTCTTAGTCATGAGGCCACGCCCAGTTTCTGCAAAAAGAAAAGAATCCAAAATTTTAAAGCATGCTGACCAATCTGACGACCATGACCCTTTCCTTCAACATTGGACCTATATGTCTTGGCAATTATTTTGAAAGGACTAATATGATCTTTCACACGTATGTGGACAATACAGGAAACCCAATCTTAACAGATAAGACTTCTGTTTGGGATACAGCTTGGCAAGTCCGTGATATATACTCTTAATTGCCACAGGAAAGATTTTCCTGTCCTTTCCACATATACAGGGAAAAGTCTTTTTCAAATCCATCACATGCCTGATTTTTTGACCAAAAACAGAATACAAAAATCCTGCATATGATTTGTATGTTATAATACATGGATCACAAATGAATCACCACAAGGGTAGAAAAGATATCTTGGCATCCCTAACTTCTACCTTATGCAACATTTTGGATCTAGCATGTTACACTGACACATACTGAAGCAAAATTTTGAAATAATCCACAACGCCAAAACAAAGAGCCAAACAGTCAAAACTAAGTCAGCCTGAAAAGTGTGATAACTGTCAGAGGAAGCTGTCCAATTCATGCAGCAAAAGTCTTTTCACTTTAAAATAAGCGGACCCCAAACTGCAAATTGACATTCTGTATGCAGTACATATGGAATAGGAAAACAAGGAGACCCCAAACTGACACTGTATGCAGTACATATGGAATATGAAAACATGGAGACCCAAACTGATACAATGTATGCAGTACATATGGAACAGATAAAGAAGAAATCCTTACAGAAAGTGTGGTGAGGATGTACCCTGCTGTTTCAAAAGTATGCTGTCAAAAATAAGCTTTAACAAAATTAAAGAATATTTTAAAACAAGAAAAATTTTTTTTAGGTACATTTCAATTAATGATATTATTATTATTATTATGGGAAAACATTAAAATATCTCCTTCCATAACAGCTGAAAACATATTAATATTAAATTCAGGTCATGCTAATATTATTACCATGAAAAATTGCTGGTTCCAAACAGGATTTTTCAAATCCATTGTTCTTCATCCATTTTCTCAGTTCTATGAAGTCTTCCTTATCTGCACAAGATATTGGCCTTGAACCAATTTTTTTTCTATGGCATCTTTTTCTGAATGATCTCCCTCTATGTAGCTGTTGGTGTTGGTCTTTGGCAATGTTTGCATTTGGATATTTAGACATGCTGTAAAGAATACTTTGATTTCTATTCTGGTCTGAAAGAGTGAGGATAACAAAACTTAAGTCTGACATTACTCCGATGTCAAAAGGCCTGATTTGAAACTCCATTTATATACAAATTTTCAAACTTCACTCAAGACTGTAGCAATATTATCTGCATCAGAAACAAATAATTTCTTGTGGAAATGATGTGAGGCTTTTCACAATTCTAAATCTAAGTGCAATCTCATTAAATACAGTCAAGCCTGTGCGTAACAACAACCGACACCATACAAAAGCAGTCTTGACTCTACATAAGGTAACGTAAAACATTTCAGCCAACAATCAGAACCTTAATTAACTGTTACTGATCAGAAGTAATTAAAGTACTGAGGACAGTTCACAGTAAGGCACTCAGATGAAAAATAAGACCTGTTGTTATATTCTGCCTAAGTTGAAAACTTTTTCTCTTTAGCTTAAAGAAGGCCTTAATAGCTTTTCCATATAATTCCTGTATTGCTAACGTACATAATTTTTAATAGGATAAAGTAATGCCTAGGTTTTGTTGAAGGATGTACATTCTAAATAATTGTCACAAACAGTGAACTTTAAGTTTTCTTTATAAAATGACCACTAGAGCTAAATTTCTGGTTTAACATTAAAATGCATAAACCAATTACTACTGCTCTAATAGTCTGTTTTTCACACACAACAAAAACATAGTTCTTTTTGGAAAATTATCCAGATTTGTAAAATGTGCATTCTAATAATGCCTTCAGCAATGCATGAACAAGAATTAACAAGTTTTAATGAATACTGCATACAGCAGAGTGAGCATTAGCTATAGCTAGACTCAAACCACACGACTGCTGGGTCATAGCTGAATTTTGTTCCCGGCTGTTTTTTAAAAGTATTTTTACCATTCATTTTATTGGTGGTGATCTATGGCTAAGATTTAAACAATGTTGGTACCTAGTCCTACAATGTGAGATGTCTACCCCACATGTATGATGCATAGCTGGGTTGATGCCTTGCACTGTAGGACTATCTTGGTACTGATTTAAGTAAATTGTTTATTCTTTAGAATATGAGGATTAAGGTTTGATTCGCTATACATACTGTGTCTACCATGCACAATGAGTAATCAAGAACTGCTGCTGTCCCAGAAGTGAAATCAGCATGACACATTACTGTACATTGTTTACCGTTAGCCTCACATGTTCTTCACAGCCTATATGATATACTGTTACCAACTGCATTAGCTTGGTTATGGGGGGCGGGGGGGGACAGACCTAGTGTAGGGAACACAGAAGTCAGAAATAAACAACAATGCTAGATGTGATTGCTATTGACTCTTACAACAGTGGCCAGGTACAAAACTGGGTCAAGAAATTAAGATGTTGGGTCAGTCATAACAAACTACAGGGTAGTACAAATTTTCTTAAAGTGTGACACTTTCATTTTAGCACTGCAGTGCACCACATTCCATTTGGTTTCTACTGGATCACACCCTGTCCAAAAATGTCCATAAACTTTAGCCATATATATTTTTTTGGGGGGGAGGGGCATGTAATAATGAATTTCAAATGAAATATGATCTATGAGGATCTAAATAAAGTAAATAATTTCAAGATATGCATACTTAAATTCTAAACAATGACACCCATTGCTGAAATAAGAGAGGCAGTTATCTCTGTTAAGTGCTGTGGAGAAGATTGGTTCTGTGCTTGTAAAATTGTCAATATACAATTGCTTTCTTTGATAGTGTGTAGCATTAGTAGCACAGGCACTAGATTCTATCTGCAAAGATATGAAAAATCAAGATAACACCCTCCTCTACTCCGAATTAGCAAAAGTTCACTAAAACTCACAGTTCGAAAGCAGACCCATCGATAACTCAGTGCTAATTGTCTTATACTATCTGCGCATTTAGTCACTCATAACTTAAACCACTGTAAAGTGGATATTCCAAATTTCTCCCCCATGTACAATTTAAGTACCTTACTGACTTTTAAATGGCAACTTTTATTCGAAGTTTCAATGTTGCTTCTGGTCCCGATATTTATGTTATTAGGCTGCTGTCTTACTGCCTCAATAATGGTTGACTGAAAGAGGAACAAGAAGCCAAGTAGTGATATTCTCAGGTGCTTCTTTTGTCATCATAATTTGTGGAAATTTGCATGAAACATAATTTTATGATATATTTCAAAACTAAATCAGCATCCTGTATGTTATTTCTTACTTCAAAAAAATGCAGTGGGATCTTTTATCTGGTAAATAACATTTTTTAATTTTATAGTAAATTTTCAATCAGTCTTTTAGAGAATCTTCATATTGTAATCAATCTATTATCTATACATTGGTTTGATAATGATAAGTACTACAACAAATGAAAATAAAACCATCTCTTGTAACACTGTCTTCTGTTTCTGATTTACACTTTTGGAAACATAAGTTATGAAGAATGCAAGCCAGTTTTCAAGTTTAAAAAACCCCCCAGTACATTCAAAGGTTGAGGTTCTGTACATTAGCAATGACAATTGAGTACTGGAAAACAATCATACACTAAATCTATTTTTCTTAATCATAAGAAAACATTTTTATTATAACCAACATCATTTTCCCCAATTTGATTACTTTACCTTTGCAACAAAATCTGTTCCAAAATAAAGATCATGATAAATATAAGAAAAACTTTAGGAATGCTAAATAATTTTTTCAAATGTCATTGTCCCTATAAACTTTAGTTTTCTATGTGCTGTTGATGTTGCTCTGCAATATATTATTTTGCCCGGGGAAGGTGTACAAGTGTCACCTGAAAAACAATGACTTCTTTGAGATGCATCAAAATGTGTGACGTACTACACGATCTTTCGTCTGGTTGAAAGCTCATCAAGAAGAATACCAGGGAATATATCATTGTTATTTTTTACCCACACTTTGCTAAAATAACTAATGTATCCGAAGTAATGAGAGATATTACTATGAAAGAAGTAGCAGGAACCAACAAGGGACACAACTCCTACTGCACTAAAAAAAGCCAGCCTCACTTTCATGTCCATGTTTACTGGCCTCTCATGGGTATTCTATTACGCCGTTTCTTACATTTATTTTCATTGGCTGTTTAAAATTAACATCCAATATAAACTTGATACATTAAACTTGTAGTGCAGTTACAATGATGTCCAAAAGCATGCTGGAATCGAGGATTCCGATTGTTTTGAAAATTTCAGAAACTTGATTTCAATAGTAAGAGCTTCTGCACCGATTTAATTTTAGCATAGCTTTGAAGAGCAATCAGTGAACAATATATTCCTTCAAGGATTTTATGTGTAATTACCGTAAAGTGTTTGAACTTACTTTGATTTCAATTGAGGGGTAGTGTGTATTGAACCGGAAGTTGATATTTCAAAGATGGCGGCCGCCTGAGACATTTGGTGTTTTGGACACTGACTTTATGTTTCAGTATCAAATAACGTTTGATTGGTTGAATATTCCAGGGAGAGTCAAAGGTTAAAGAAAATCACAGTATTCTGGATGTAATTGTGGCATGATAAGACACAAAGCAACATTATTGTGAACATTTCGCACTTACCTTGCTGTTTAATTTTTTTTTAAAGCAGGGGATGCCTAGTCACGTTAGTGGTGTCAAAAGAAACTTTCATTCAGACCATTGGTGTGTGGATATATTTAAATTAAAAGAGTATTTAGCATGGTTGGTAGCTGTCACATTTAGTATTAGGGAAAGGAAAAATGCCTTACTTATGTATCCAGCTGTAAATAGACAAAAATCCATTTACAGGTTTTACTGAATGTTGCATTTCTTGTATAATGACGTGCTTAGTATGAAATAACTTTTGTCAGATAAGAGGGAGACAAACACAGTGTAAATGAGAAAATTGTTTCTATGTCTTGAACAATATTTTCTTGCTTTTTCCATGGATTTTTAAGTACTAATCTTGCGAATTTTGAAAGAACGGAAGTTCAAATATTTTTGTCATAATTCTCTCATTCTTTGAATACAGACCCTGCAAATTAAAATGTTCCTTCACAAAAAGTCTGTGAAGAAACATTTGTGTGGTTATTTATGTGGCTATCTCTCCATATTACAATTTTGTGTCTCTAGCTCATTTGCCCCAAACTAACCAAAAAAACTGTTAAAAAATTGCTATATTTTTTAAAAATCTAGAAAATCTATTTTTGGTCCAAATTAAAAAAAAAACACAGCATTTAATAAACAGCTAAATAATCTTTATGAATGTGTCAAATTTGGTTTTGATATCTTTACAAATAAAAAAATTCTGGGTATGGTACCACTTTTTGGCACAAAAATAATTAACTCTAAAGCAGTATTAAGTTGACGTTGTTTGAAAAAAATTCATAAAAATGCAATTTCGGACATATTTTCATAAAATAAACTTTCATATGCTTCTTCCTACTAGCATTACATGTGTGCAAAATTTGGTCGAGTTGTCTTTCAAATAAAAAAAAATGATTGGTTCATGCTAAAAGAAGTATATTTCTAAAAAGGCGAATGTGTGTGCTTAAATGCTTAGCACTTATAATTTTACATTGTAACTTACAAACCGGTTAGTCCTACGTGTAAGACCTCGACGCTGATATTTAATTTTTGGGCGTCCAGACGCCCAAAACAAATAACAGCGTCGAGGACTGAACATTTATATTGGACTACAAACCGGTTTGCCCTAGATCCTTATTGTTTACATTTATTAAATTTAATTTGGACAATATGGACGGTAAGGGCAGTACTGAAAAAGCAAAGGTAGACGATATTAAGAAATGCTATTGTGTACTAACTCCAGTTGAACTTGAATCCACGTCAGTTCTGAACTTTCAAAACATTCTGAGGGGTTTCTGACGCGAGTCGAATAACCATTGCATCATAATCACGCATAAGCCCAGGATATTCCGAGTGGGAAACGTGCAAGGGAAGTAACTATGAATTAGAACTCGGAACACAGTCCAAATTTCTGATACAGAAAAAAAAAAAAAAAATCAGAGTAAATATCCGGAATCGATATCCTTTACCTTGTAGAAATTAAACAAAACAAAATAATTAAGATGAAATAAAAATATTAATTTCCATCTCGAGTCTGTGCAGGATATAGGCACCATACTCCAGTCTAATAAAAAAATTCCTACACCATCCCCAGGTAATCCATTGCCTCTTGCAATGTCATCATTTTGTTTAAATGGCTGCTTGCCATTTTTTGTTATTCAATATTGAATGGCGCGAATCAATCAATCAATCAATCAAAGGATTATAGTCGCTTATGCAAACTAGGTGCTTTTGCGACTTGTTAATTCTTGAATGTCAAGATTTTTAATTGGTAGGTGTTGTAGGAATGGTGCCGATACAACACCGCGTTAATGTGCGAAGGTCGCACTTCTTACTTAAATGTCTTGAAGAGGAAAAGGAGGAAAAGGACCCGGGAAGGGAGGCACCAAACGGCACAGAAAAGTCCCGCGCGACAACACCCAGGGCACCACGAAACCGGCAACCAGGTGTGGTTGACGTCTACGCCCTCAAACGCCAGGCCGCACTTAATTGATCAAATTTGGTCCAGTTGTACTAATGGACAGACCCTAATTCCAATAGTGTGTGAGCCACCCGTGCAATTAACCTAATTCAGCGAGTCTTATAATTTTGTTACTTTTATTTAGAATAGTTGGAATTTTGCGTACGTAGTGTACCTTTCTATTTTCGAAATAGTACCAATCTGCTGGGTGTCAGCCATCCCACAGACGTTAGGGTCACACTGTATTTATAATAGTCGTAAATTTTGACGATGGAGCCAAAGGATCGAATTTGATCATATGGATAGAGCTATTATCAAAAGAGGTTTTCAATAGCCAAAGGAAGATCCTCATAGGATAGAATAGAAAAAAGGGGGCTTCTTAGTGGAAAGTCTTTTAACAACACAGGCTTGATGCTTCCAGGATTCCACCAAGGTGTTTGCTAGTTTGTTTTCCCTAGCACCTGTTTTGGGCTTGGAAAAAAACCCAACAAAAAACATAAACAAAAAAACATAAACAGGGCTTCTTAGTGGAAAGTCTTTTGACAACACAGGCTTGTTGTTTCCAGGATTCCACCCAGGCGTTTGCTAGTTTGTTTTCCCTAGCACCTGTTTTGGGCCCTGTAGAAAAAAAAGGCATTCCTAGCGGAAAGTCTGTTAAGAACACGGGCTTGTTGTTTCCAGGATTCCACCCAGGTGTTTGCTAGTTTGTTTTCCCTAGCACTTGTTTTGGGCCCTGTAGAAAAAAAAAAAGGGGGGGGGCTTCCTAGTGGAAAGTCTATTAACAACATAGGCTTGTTGTTTCCAGGATTCCACCGAGGTGTTTGCTAGTTTGTTTACCCTAGCACCTGTTTTGGGCCCTGTAGAAAAAAAGGGGGGCTTCCTAGTGGAAAGTCTATTAACAACACAGGCTTGTTGTTTCCAGGATTCCACCCAGGTGTTTGCTAGTTTGTTTTCCCTAGCACCTGTTTTGGGCCATGTAAAAAAGGAGGAATTTTTATTTTCTTCCTACAAATTTGAAGGTAGATGCCTTATCTTCTTTTCCGTGTTGGTCTTATCCGTTGTTCTTTGCTTCTTTCCTTACTGACCTTTTGTTACCGTGGTAGCATCACTCAGGGTATAGGTCGTCGCCTCTTATTCAGTTTTCATGGATGTGATGCGGGCTTTAGTGTGCTGCGCCTGAGCCGTTTTTTGTTCCTTTCATTTCCCTCCTCTTCCTCTTCCTCTTCCTCCTTCTCCTTCCCCTGTCCCGCCTCTCTCTCTCTCTCTCTCTCTCTCTCTCTCTCTCTCTCTCTCTCTCTCTCTCTTCCGTTTTGTGTGGGGTTTTTTTTCAAAAGACGAACATTGTATCCCTTTGGTTGTGAAGGTTATAGGGTTAGGGTTAGTAGGTTAGTATTACATGCAGGGTAGAAAGAGACACAAGAGGATGAAAGAGTCGGAGAAGGGTGGGAAAAAAAAAATTGGTGTTGGAATGGTTTTCGTTGTGAATTCACTTTTAGCTTTGTTGTTTGGGTTTGATCCGTTGTAAATTCGTTCGTTTCGTTTGTTATGGGTTTGCTCTTTGGCTAGCAGGTGTTTACTGCTATGTTCCCTCTTGTTTTTCCTCCCCCCCCCTCCTTTTTTTTTCCTTTTCTTCTTCTTTTTTCCTTCTTTGTCCTGACTTTCTTTTCCTTTATCTCTTCTCTTTCCCCTTCTTCCTCCCTTTTAATTCTTCCTCTTCTTTCCTCCTCTCTTCTCTTTCTTTTCCTTTTCCCTTTTTTCCTTGTTTTATTTCCTTTTTCCTCCGTTTTTCTTCCTTTTTTGTTTTTATTGTTAGTTTTATTGTTTGATTTTATTCCATTGTAAGTTGGTTTCGGTTAGCATGAGTTTACTGATATGGTCCCTCTTCTTTTTTTCTTCTTTTTTTCCTTTTTTCTTTTTTCTCCCTTGGTGTTTTCCTTCCTTTTCTCCTTTTTTTTTCCCCCTTTTCTCCTCTTCTTCTCCCTTTTTTCCTTCTTTTCTCCTTCCTTCTCTTCCTATTCTTTTGCTTTCTGTTTCCATTTCTCCCCTTTTGTCTCCTCCTTCCTTCTCCATTGTCTCCCTCCTTCACCCTTTTCCTTTATTTGTTGTTGTGGTGATTATTGTTGTAATTGTGTTTGTGTTTGTGCGTGTGTTTGTGTTTTAGTGATATATTTTTGTTGTGTTTATATTTTCCCATTTTTATTAATTTCTTTAAGATACAATATTATGTTTTTGTAAGTGAGTTCGATGTTTATGTTTTGTACCAAGTTGTCCAGGAGTTCCGGATACGTTGTAGGTGATCCGATCCTCTTCTGGTATTCTCAGAAGGTATTTCGTTGCGTTATGTATCTGGGGGTAAGTGCTGAAGACGTGGTCAAGTGTTTCTGGAACGGGGCAATATGGACAGTTAAGGGTTTGATTTGGTTGTTCTTTGAGATATCTTCCAAAACTGCTTCTTAGTAATGTTTTTGCCGTCTTTATCCTGTTGATGATTTTGAGGTCGATAGTTTCCATTTTTGGGGTGTCTTGATGTTTCTGCTGACCTCTTTTTGCAGTTGAAATAGGTGTCTGCCTTTGTTGGTGGTTTCGCAGTGATGTTGCCATTTCGGACTTATTCTGTGTTTAACCTGACTATATAGTTCTTGGACACTGTAGTTAAGAGGGTGTATGTCGTCGTTCAGAAGGTTGCATTTTGCCGTGAGGTCCACTTTGTCATTTCCGGTTAGGCTGATGTGTGATGGTACCCATAACAATTCTATGTTGTGTAGGTTTTCATCAAGTTCCCTTATGAATAACATTGTTTCTTCTAGCATATTACCTCTGGTTTTTGATGTGCCGGTCTCCAGGGATTTTATTACGCTTAGGGAATCCGTTCTGATGACGTGCTGGTTGTGGCTTTGGGTTTTTATCCATTTTAGGGCTTCATTAATTGCTTAGAATTCTGCTGCGTAGATGGAACAGCCGTCCGGGAGTCTTGCGCTGATTTGGTTTGGTGTTTCGGTATCACAATGTCTGCCTTTGTTCTACTGAGTTCTTTAGATTTAAATCCGTCGGTATAAATTTTGGTATATCCAGTGTACATTTCCTCTAAGATTTTGTTGATTTATATTGAAAGTCTCCATGGGTTTTGTTGTTTGTTTCCAAATCTCTAAAGAATGGCGCGAATGACGAACGCTTCATTATATATGTCTCAAGCACGGACGTGAAGGAAAACATACCCTCTTACCAACTACCCATATCTCCTACCAAACAATCCACAGTGATGAGAGTGCTAACGTAACATAAATTTTATACAAAACAACAAATTAATGCTAACAAAACCACTATACTATCTATCAATACATAGTTGGAGAAGGAAATTTTGTATCTACGAAACACACCATTACCTACAATCACACCAGCAAAGGAATTAGTGTTGATAGTCACACTACTCCACATTCACAAATATTATTTAGTTTAGGGACAAGGGATTTGTTAAGGGAAGAAAGACACACATACACACAAACGTACGCACACACACACATACACATACACACAAACAAATACACACACACGTACGTGCACGCACACAAACAAACACACACACACACACAATTATATGACTGGCAACTTGATCAATCCCTCTTTTCTAGAGATCTGGTTAGCCCTGAGAAGGGCTGTTTGTTTTGAACTCCAAATGACCTGGTTAATGTTGGCACCTCGCAGGTCGGGCCCCACACATGCAACGGCAGCTCCAATCCTGTTCCCAATTGATACTTGTGGTTGGGAGCGAAGAGGAAGATTGAGTGGTCTCATCATCCCAGTTTTCATTCTGAGGGATAGTGAAGACTTCCGTCTGTCTTCTATTCTGCAGCCGGGGATGATGAGGTCTCCTTATCTCCTGCTGACGCTGTCTTTCTACTTCTTCTTCCCAGTTTTCTATCTGTAGGACAGCGTCTCTTGGTAGAGGTTGTGGCTGATGTAGTGGCGGTGGCGTCCTCACGTCAGGCTTCACTACACACACAGACCTCAGTATGACGTGAGGCAGGATTTCTCTCTTCTTTTCCTTCTCCTCTTCTTTCTTCCTTTTTTCATACTCCTCTTCTATCCTGGCACTTTCTGCAATGGCCTCCATGGTCAGTTCGTCCAGGAGGCGCCGGGCATATTCCAAGTGCATCTGAAGTTCAAGCAAGGCTTCTTTCAATACCCCAAATTTCACCACTTGACTGGTGTGATAATTGAGAGTCAATCCTTTCACTTTACACACGGTGTGCAATTCTCCTTGGGGGTCCTGGTATTCATAGCCGTGATTTTTGGGACCGCCACTTGCAAAACTTAGAATCTTGTCGTCGGGGTGCTCGTCCGTCAAGGCTCCTAAACGGACTCCTTCAATGTCAGGGTGACGGTGACCCAGGCGATCGATGTAGATGCAACTATCCGTGTCAAAATACAGCACACCATCTTCTAACAGTTCTAAAGCTTTGTACAATTTTAAGCGAGCATGGTCTGTCACGTAGGCTGCAATGATGACATTTCTTTCCAAATTCGTCGGCTTCTACAAAGTCTAGTTCTTCTTCGTAATTGACCAGGATCAAGTCTTCACCAACGACGTCCACGTGTTTCATGTATTTATTTTTGTCGTGAATCATCTGTAAGTAGGGAAAAGGATCGGAGAAATACTCCGTCTTGGGTAAACACGGTCGTTTTGCCATTATTCTCCACAAGCAATTTAACATCACTTTGGCAAACGATCGCCTTCCTTCGTTTTTATTCACGTGGTCTAAAGTTATGCCTTCCTACTCCAAGTATTTTTCATTCAATTTCTTTTGGTCTTCGGGAGTCTGGCACCAGGAAGGATAGCCGCTGGCTTCTATTTTCGGTTTCAAAAAGGCATCCACGTAGTCCGCGAAAATGCCTTTCTGAGTTTCGTCGCCCTTGTGGTACTGCACTGTCTTGGGAAAGTGGTAAATTTCGTACACTTCTAACAATTGGTATCCCGGGTCCATAGCTTTCAACACTTCCACGCTGACCCACGTTCCCGTCAAGGCGCGTTCTTACTGGGTGTGCTGACAAGGTTGGTCTTGGTTGCACGTTTCGGCACAAGGGTATCATCAGTTTTTCCTGACAATGGTGGGGCAAAATTGGATGGTACAAGTCTAGGGAGGCAAGACTTTACATTTGATCAATCCTTCGTAATGTCGAATGTTGTCCAGGTCGATGTGTTCCGTCAGCAATTGTGGGGTGTCCTGCGGAAAGTGACAATATTTGCACACATTAGGATACCGTGAACACACGTCCAAGTATTTGATTTCTTCTCCTTTCTCCTCGTCGGCGTGGTACAGCAAACAGGTGGCATTCGTTCGTCCTCCGTACAAGCTGTCCCGCGGGTTCAGAGGGTCCATCAGCTTGTAACTTTCCACGATGCGTGTAAGCTCGGGGTCGGTTTTCAAACGGTGATTGTACTCGTGTTCCCACATTTCCACCACTTGGTATCCTTGCTGTTCTAACTTCAAGCTAACAAGAGGCCTCGTACAAG
>JAECUM010013799.1:0-10233 GCA_016617855.1 Megalonaias nervosa
CCATAAAGGCTATCAAACCATTTTCCTGCTGACTTGTGTATTGTACATCAATACTGCCACTTCTCAGCTGTTACTACTGTTAATAATTGTAATCTTAACAATTATCAGTGGCTAAACTGGACATCTCATGATAACACAGCAGTAAGGCTAATCGGATTACGTGTACTTACCTTTTTGTATGGATTAAAATTTGAGTCTTTCTCGGCTTTATGGAATAAGTGTGGCTTCTCGTGAGGCGTAAATGATATAATATTAACCTTAGTGGTACATGTACTTTAGTCAATACTTCTTTCAGGAACGAAAACCTGACATCGGGAAACAGAAATCGGATTACTTAACACACGTTATGAATAAAGCTGGTTCTGGATACATATTACAAAATAAAATGCGGCCGCTTGTGAGGGGTAAATTTTATATTTTTGCACAAATATGCTGGCCGCTGGTCGCGTTAGCAGGGTGGCCTTTCGTGAGGGGTACTTTTGAACACAAATTCGTCGGTGCCTTCGGATTCTGGCCGTAAGGAGCGCGTGGCCGCTGGTGAGGGGGGCCGTTCAAGAGGGGGACTACTGTATATGCCATCATCAGAATATTTTTTATGTCTTGCTGCGATATCAGAGTAACTCCCCTTTCATAACGTGGAATGTGCAAGGCATCAGTTTGTTGATTTAAAGTGGAAATTAAATTCATTTTAATACAGAGCAAAGAACAACAAACAGACTTACATAATATCTTGAAGGTCATTGTTTTTATTAACTTACTTGCCGATTGCAGACTTTAAGACCTGCAATATTATAGCACTCATGTATAGTAGAGAACAGAAAATTAAAACAAAAGAAAAGAAAACAATTCTAATTTTGAAACATTTGAAATAAAAAACTGAATTGTCTGATTCTCATAAATTCTGCAACTACACAAGTTTTAAGATCATTTTTGGTTTTCTTAAACTTTAAATATACTTTATACAGCTACATAACTCAAATGTGTGCTACCTTAGTAGTTGTATAGACTTTGCGGGGTCCATTTACTCACCCAATCTACCCATATCCCATATGTACCAAAATCTATCGAAATCAGCTAAAGCAAACACATTACAACCTTGATGTTAATCGTATTGATATTTTGCAATCAGTTCATCGTTAACATCAGAAGTCTGTTCAGCTGGTGTAGTAAGTTGAATGATAACACTTTGTCAGTGCTCGTCCATATCTAGTGACAACAACAATAATTTCTGTTAGAGTTTTACAATTAACACGTCCATATAAATGTAAATTTGCCTGTATATTATGTAAATCGTGTGATAGTGACCTGGTTAGTCCATTCTGTCATTTAATTTTAAATTGTCAGGGTGACTGTTAATAATTATGTTCTGCAGCGGCAGGGGTCAATATCCCTTGATAACTGTGATGTTTATGAAGATTAGTCAAGTCAGAAACATAACCAGTAGATGAATTATATGCAAATTGGTTGGCATGCCATGTCAGGCAGAGCCAGTATCTACTTAAAATTATGAAATGTGATACGTTGTAGTCTTGTTGCCCATGCCGCACTTTGAGGAAGATATATTTTCCTCTCCATTGTCTGACAGGACCAGTTGTGATATCTCATGATTCCGACAGATTATGCAATCCAGACCCTGATGCCTCGTGCGAATAAATAGTCAACACCATATGCGTCCACTACAGAATGAGATCGAGAGGTTGAGAGCAAAGGGTGATAAATATGATAGGATGACAGAACAAACAAGACCAGTGAAGAAATAAATTCGTTTGGTACCTCATGAAGATTATTTTTTACAATCTACTAGCCCCAATAGTGCCTTGCAGAAAAATTTAGGACGATGACACGGTGAAATTAAATGGTTTGCATCAGTTGTTGCTATTTATTTGTTTATTAAATTTTATGGGCGCACGATATGTGTGTAAGCGAAAGAACGCACACAAGTGTTACTGCATTGGGTGACAGTAGAACGGACGGTACTTTAGCCTGGAATGTTTTGAGAGATGGGCAGACAGAATTAGCATTACTGGAAGAAAGAAAGAAAGAAAGAAAGAATGGTTAAAAAAAAACCCAAAAACTTAGGACACCACTTTTGGGTCTGTTATTTTTTGCGGTATTATAGGACAAAGGTGTTTAACACAACCACACATTCTATGTGAAAAATGTTCATTGTTTTCATTCATTCATCAATTTTATAAAACAAAGAAAAAGGTAGTGTGATATTTATTGTCGACTGACTGCTTAACATTTTGTTGTAGAACCCAAATTTAAGAGATGTGTGTTTCGCAGCACACGCTACCAACAATGTTGCAAAGTTTTCACAAATCTAAGGGCGGGGAAAAAAAGCAGCACCAAAACGCGCCTTGTTATATCGACAGTCTTAACTGAAAGAAAATAGGTCGAACATGTATTCTGAACGCATGTTTTTGGTTTTAGAATTCAGAGTTAACCATAGGCAGGGTTATACAGTGCAATGTCACTCGCGTCATTCTTGAAAAAGCCGTGTGTTGGTTGCCTTTCTGAAAGAAAACGGCAGATCTTAGTGTTAGATATTTTCTCCGTGACACATTGCAGTGCCAAACTAGGATAAAGCTTATATATCTGAATTGTACAAGCTCAAGGCAACTAAAGATTTTATTTCATCCCACGATTTACTGATGAAAGAAAAAAATCGTTCTACAATTTTAGGGTGTATGTTTTAGAAAAAAACATTACATGACAAACGGAACAGTTTACGTAATTATGGTGACTACTGATCACAGTTTTGAAGGTATCTTTTAACGGGAACAGATGCCATTTGATTTCAAAAATATTGGTCTTAGGAAAGATCACCGTTGTAGGTGCAGCAACAGTGGTAAGAGCAGGAGGAGAGGTCGTCGCTACTGTCGCATAAGAGTAGTTTTTTAAAAAATGAGTTTAGCATTTTTAAAAAATACCAAATGAAGAAAAACGTGTGTTAAATCAGGGTTGGTAGACATCGTGGTCAACGGCAAAGTAGAAGTGACAGAGAGAATGAAACATCGTAGTCGAGTAACGTGGTTTTCTGGAGTGCGTACGTGTCCTAATGGCACAGTACCGTCTCTAGTTCTCATGATGACACCAACTGTCAGGGTTTTTTCTTGCAACTTTTTTCTTTCGTGGTAGGGTTTAAATCGAAGGGTCGTCAAGATGAATGAGGTGTTTAAGACGCACCATTGTCGTTCGCATAAGTCAGCCAGGGGTTCCTAACTGTTTGACTTTCACTTGCCATTGAGAAATATACCAAGTCATTGTCACAACAAGAGGTAGAAAGGGGTATATATACAGAGAGAACAAACTTGGTTAAATCATTTCTGAATCAGCAATCGAGATGAAACGATCGCACGATTTCAGTGAGAGACAATAAGAAGGTAAGAGGCAGCGACGTGACATATCGCCTCACACACGAAAAGAAGTGTTCGCTCAAATCGAAGACATCAGCGAACATGAACCAACACCTTCCATGTCTGCGACCAGACCGAGAGAGCATATTCCAAACCAAAGTCCGCCATCACCAGTATCACCCGAAAAGTACTACCACATTCGAGAGACGGAAAAACGCTCTCTAGAAAATTCAGAACAACGGCCTACACGTACAGGGTGAAGTTTAAAGATTTCAAGTCAGACGTACCGTTGGAGAAAGCAGAAGGGTTCATCACCTCGGTGTGGGATTCTTTGTTAACCACACTGAAACAGCAATGTGAAGCCAAAGAAGACGATCGCTTGAGACTTTCCATTCATCACGACAGTTTGAAGTCCCATGTTTGGATCGAGTTTAGCAGCCCAGCAGAATTTACACCTTCCAAAGTCATCGACAAGATTCAACACGTGCAGCAATCCAACGACAAGTTTCACATCACTGACGGAAAAGCGACACTGTTCATGACCGACTTGTCTCTTCCCCAAAGGACGGGACGCAAAAAGGTGTTATTGGTGGACGACCTTCTCAGCATCAAGCGCAGCATCATTCAAATTAACAACACTCAAGACCATATGTGCTTAGCCCGAGCCATCGTGGTGGAACGAACGTATGCCGAAAAGAACAACACGACAGAATGGAAAAGAGACTGGAAAACTATTCGACGATCGGACCGAGCCAAACAACGAAGAGAAACAGAACTCCTGTTACAGCAAGCGGGGATATCCAAAGACAGACCCTGCGGCATTCCTGAAATGCAAAAATTGCAAGACGTCTTGGCTCCACGTTACACCTTGAAAGTGCACCCTCAAGAAGTGCGCGGACCTCTGTTGTTTCGAGGCAAACATTTCAAAGACGGAAAATACATTCACGTTTATCATCACGATGAACATTTTGATGCCATTACCAGTATCACTGCATTCCTAGCATACGGTTATTACTGTGAGAAATGTGACTATGGCTATAACAATCGAGAGCAACACAAGCATTGTGGATCGAAATGCTCAGGATGTTTAGCGTCTAAGCCCTGTCTTGACGAAGGACAAGAACGAGTGCATTGCCCAGCTTGTCAACGCACGTTTGTCAGCCCTGCCTGTTACCAACAGCATCTAAAGACGCAAGGTTCACAGCAGAAATGTACTTGTCAACTCCTGAGATTGTGCCCTATTTGTGGACAAGGCATACGTGCCAACAGTGCCAAGGCGCACGTATGTTCAGGAAAGAAGCGATGTCACATTTGTCGCCAAATCGTGGACTTGGAACATGATTGCTACATTCAAAAATACCATTCCAAATATGAAGAGGAAGAAGATGACCAGAAGAAAGGCAATTTCATCTTTTTCGATTTCGAATGCATGCAATAGACTGGCATTCACATACCAAATTTCTGCGTGGCTCACCGAGCGTGTGAAAAGTGCATCCAAGAGCCTATCTTTACTCATTGCCCTCACTGTAGCAAGATTCCTGGAGGACGTGAAAAAATCTTTCGGGGAACGAACACATTGGCCGATTTCGCCCAATGGATCTTAGACCCTATCGACGAGACGTGGAGCCAAGAGAACATCGAACGTTACGGAGATTGTCATCGCTATGCCACGGTGATGGCTCACAATTTCTCGGGATACGATGGACAGTTTCTTTTGAGATACTATACGGAACAAAGTACCGAACTTCCGAAAGTGACTTTGAACGGAGCCAAAATCATTTCCAGGCAGGTGGGACAAGCGCAGTTTAAAGATTCGATGAGTTACTTGGCCATTCCTTTGAGTCGCATGCCTAAAACGTTTGGAATGACAGAAATGGCCAAAGGCTATTTTCCGCACTTTTTCAATACCGAAGCCGATCAACACGCCGTTTTACCCCATTTGCCTGAGGCTCACTACTACGACCCCGACAACATGCGTACCGAACAACGAGAAGCTTTCTACGCATGGTACCACAATCACGCCACGGACTCCTTCGACTTTAAGGAAGAAATGTTAAGATATTGTCGTTCCGACGTGGACATTTTACAGTGTTGCTGTGGAAAATTTCGAGAACTGTTCACGAAACACGGAGGAATCGATCCTTTGAAAGAGGCCTGCACCATTGCCAAAGCGTTTTCCTTAGTGTACCGCCAACAATTCATGCCCGAAAACACCTTGGCTGTCATAAGCCCTCAAACGACGAACTTTGTCAAACGTCAATACTCGGTCAAAGCCCTACGCTGGTTACATTACTTGTGCAACAAGGAAGACAAATGGATCCAACATGCCCGCAGCGGAGGAGGCGAAAAGACTGTCGGAAGGTATTCGGTGGATGGCTGGGACTTAGAAAACCCCAAATTCGTGTACGAGTTTAACGGGTGCTTATTTCACGGATGTCTCATCTGCTACCATCGACGTGACACTAAAAACCAGTTTTTACAACGTGCCATAGAAGACTTGTACGAGGCCACTTGTCAGCGACGCTTGAAGTTAGAACAGCAAGGATACCAAGTGGTGGAAATGTGGGAACACGAGTACGCTCACCGACTGAAAACAGATCCCGAGTTTAAGCGCATCGTGGACCCTCTGAACCCGCGGAAGAGTTTGTACGGAGGACGGACGAATGCCACCTGTTTGCTGTACCAAGCCGACGAGGAGAAAGGAGAAGAAATCAAATACTTGGACGTGTGTTCGCTGTATCCATACGTGTGCAAATAGTATCACTTTCCCGCAGGGCACCCGCAATTGCTGACGGAACACATCGACCTGGACAACATTCGACAATACGAAGGATTGATCAAGTGCAAAGTCTTGCCTCCCACGAACTTGTACCATCCAGTTTTACCTCACCATTGCCAAGGAAAACTGATGTTTCCCTTGTGCCGATCTTGTGCCGAAACGTGCAACCAAGACCAACCTTGTCAGCACACTCAGGAAGAACTCGCCTTGACTGGAACATGGGTCATCGTGGAATTGTTTAAAGCTCTGGACCTGGGATACCAACTGTTAGAAGTGTACGAAATTTACCACTTTCCCAAGGCAGAAAAATACCACAAGGGCGAAAAGACTCAGAAAGGCATTTTCGCAGACTACGTGAATGACTTTTTGAAACTGAAACAAGAAGCAAGTGGCTATCCTTCCTGTTGCCACACTCACGGAGACCAAAATAAATTCAAAGAGAAATACTGGGAGCAGGAAGGGATCACTTTAGACCACGTAGAGAAAAACGAAGGAAGGCGATCGTTTGCCAAAGTGATGTTAAATTGCTTGTAGGGCAAAATGGCACAACGACCGTGTTTTCCTAACACGGAGTATTTGACAGAACCTTCCCGCTATTTCCAGATGATTCACTGCAAAACCAAATACATGAAACACGTGGACGTCTTTCGTGAGAACTTGATCTTAGTCAATTACGAAGACGAACTGGACTTTGTAGAAGCCGACGAATTTGGAAATGTCATCATTGCAGCTTACGTGACAGCCCATGCTCTATTAAAACTGTCTGAAGCTTTAGAACTAATAGGAGATCGTGTGCTGTATTTTGACACGGACAGTTGCATCTACATCGATCGTCTGGATCAACAACATCCTAAAATCGAAGGTGACCGTTTAGGAGCCTGGACGGACGAGCATCCCGACGATAAGATTCTAAGTTTTGCAAGTGGCGGTCCCAAAAATTACGGCTACGAATACCGGGACAAACAAGAAGTGCACACGGAGTATGAAGTGAAAGGATTAACTCTCAATTATCGCACCAGTCGAGTGGTGAACTTTGGCGTATTGATAGAATCCTTGCAGTCTGGACAGGATCGAAATTTTATAGTGACCACCCACGAACCGCACAAGATTGTACGTTTACCCTCACACCAAATCGTCAGCCGGCCCTTGGAAAAAATCTATCAAATCGTGTACCAGACGCGAATACGGCTTCCCAACCACTTCACTTTACCGTACGGTCACGTCGATATTGGTCAGCATATGAAAAGGAACAACGTCCAATACCGATAGTTCATTGTAACTACAAACGCCAAAAGAGAAAGATGAATACTTTCAAATAGCAAGTATCGAGCGTAAGACTCAAGTCCAAAGAGAAACTCGAGTGCGATGCTGTACCTCACGATCATATCACCAATGCAGTACCAAATTTTAGTTGTTTATTTACTAACGCCATGGCAAACTACCTGTGCGACTTCCAGACTACAAGACTTTACCTTATGGACATGATGATATCACCTAGTATAAAAAAGGACGACTACTAAGAACGACACTTCATTGCGAGGACAAAGCCGAGAAAGACGAATCACTCTACGCAGATGAAAAAAGAGAAGGAGCAAACATCATTGGCTTCTTTCACCAGCATACCGTCACAGCAAAGCGCGTCCAAGAAGGAAAAGGATTCAGTAGACCTAAAGGAGTATTTTAGCATCCAAATGACTCAGACGGCGACTTCGAGAAAATTTTGGACAACTTACACCTACACGGTGAAATTTAAAGACTTTGCGCCTGACGTTCCAGCCGAGGAAGCAGCTGGTTTCATTACGGACTTTTTTGACTCACTGTTAGAGGAACTCAAACGTCAGTGTCAAGTCAAAGATCGAGGTGGTTTGCGTCTATCTATGTATCACGACAGTTTGAACTCTCCTGTATGTCTCGGGTTTAGTTCACCTGCAGAATTAACTTCTTCCAAACTATTGAGGGCTATAGCTTCGACGATGCAGACGATGAGAGAAAAATTTGACATCACCGATGGAAAAGTGACCATTCATATGGCGTACGTTGTACCTCCATGGGAAGAAGACAATAACCACCAATGATCTGCTTATCGATAAGTGTACCTAGCACAATGAACATAACAGCAGATTTACGAATGAAAGGGAGTACGTGATGGAAAACATCTACGCTGGGACACAAGTGGTAGCTGACAAGATTTAAACAACGTGTGTGACGGATATAGAGAGAAACAGGAACTTTGTCTTATTTGATTGTTTGATACTTGTTTTGTTTTAGCTTTTCATCAAAAATGGACATTAATTGTAGGATGAAAAATGTCATTCTTTTATGAAATGTATATACGTTGTATATGTTTTTTTGAAACATGAACTTTAATTTTTAAAAGTAGTTTTCTAGAACCAAGAAATAGATACCTTGTATGTATTAAATGGACAGTGCTTAAACCAAAGCACAGGCCGTAGAGCCCATGTTTTTGAATAAATGTTTGTACCCATACAATAGACTTTTCTTTTTGGGGTCTCTGTTCTGTTTGTGAGTCTTTCTTTGGAACATCTCTGTCCTCTTTTCTGTGTGTTTGGATGTATTTGTTTGTTTCTGTATGTCTATGTTTGTCCTTATCAAACCTTTGTCCTATAAATACATTTCACCCTATAAATAGTTTTGACCCTATAAACCCCATGACGTCGCCCATGTTCAATTTCCATTGACCTCCAGTTGACATTCCCATGTTAAATTCCCATTGTACAAACCACCTCTTTTATTACAGAAACCTACGTGAGGCTATAGATCTTGAGGCTACGGTACAAACGACCAAATTTAACATGGAATTCTACGTGAGGCTATAAATTTTGGGACTACGGTACAACCCCCTTAAATTTAACATAGAAGTCTACATGAGGCTATACATTTTGGGGCTACGGTACAACCCCCTAAATTTAACATAGAAGTCTAAGTAGGGCTATAGTATCCCCATATACTACTTATATCCAGCTTTCGCTAGGCAAGGCTCACAAAAGCTGGACATTATTCAACTCGTTTCATAATTTCAATATTAAATCATTACCCATCTGAGATCTCTATTTATGTGTACTTTGTGTCATTCATAAGGTTTCAGCTGATGTAATTTTGTGATTATATGCATATTTGACTAATAGTAAAAGGAATGCTTTATTGCATAAACCTTTCTCTTTCTTTATGAAGGGAGGTGTTAGGTATATTTAATTTGCATTGTTTGTTAGGTTTTTTATTTAATTATTTGCTATTTTAATGTAACATTGTATGTTGGATTTAACCTTGTCCAAAATCAAGTTCATTTTCTACTTGAGCTGAATTATTGATTTTTTAAAATTCTGTAAACAACCAATACATAGCTAAATATTCTCCATGTGTATGGGTTTAATATTATGATCATTATTGATAGAAGTAAACATATTTATTTGGGCCTGGGTCTAGGTTATAGGTATTTGAATATAAATATACCTGGCCTACCTGATATATTATATATTCTATATTATAATTTTAGTAACTGACATTCTAATAATAACTGAGATTTATCTAGTAAACATTAGGATGATTCTAGAAGGTTATTTTCCATTAAAAATTAGTTTTTTTAAGATCTTAGCAGAATCAATTATATTATTGGTGTATCCAGAAATTAATTCGGGCTGGAATTTTATTTATTTAGATTATTTTATTCATGTGATTCTTCCCTGGAAGTACAAAGTGATCTTCAAAAATAACATTCTTGGAAGTAAAGACTTGAATTTGTACTGAAAGTTCAAATATATATAGACCGAGGTAAATCCGTAATATGAAATTCACCCGCAATCTCTGCCTCAGTCAATATAAAATTTTGCTGCACATACAAAATAAAATATAGCTACACAGACAAAACAATCTTAGCAGAATATTTTATAGTGGCGATCAATAACCCTGCCCCTGATGTAGGACTTAATCATACAAAAGGAATCTTCACATAGGTAATATAATCAAAGTAAATTATAATGCATCGGCTTAACTGCATATGTTGCAGATGTTAAGATCATTAAAGCTAGCGAAGCTTGCTGTTCAAAAATCATTCACGTGAGCCAATGGTACCCAGAG